>JALIZH010004685.1:0-16060 GCA_030522465.1 Rhipicephalus appendiculatus | reverse complement strand
GCCTGAAACGAAAAAGCGGGTATAAACAGCCCCCTGTGAAATAAATAGCTGCCAGACAGGAGGCCAAACGCTCGTTGTGAATGGACGGGGACCTCAGCCAAGCTCTTAAAAAATATCCCGGGCTGGCGCCGGGGGGGGGCTCTGCCCCCCCTTCCATCAAGCCGTCCGGGGGGGCCCGAGCCCCCCGAGCACCCCCGTACTCTCCGCCTATGGGTGGGCCGATCACGGAACTAGTGCAAAAACCCGGTGCGGTGCAGAAAGGTTTCGGAGGGTGCGAGAGAGAATCAATACATCGACGGAGAAGAAAAAGAAGGTGACTTTCGCCTTCTGGTCGTCTAAGGCGAATGCATAAGGGACCCTGTGAGTATTATTATTTCATTGCAATAGCAATTATGCGGACACTCTCGGCCGATTTTTGCCGTCGCCGTCATGTCCCGGATATGTATATGTATGTATATACACAAAAAAGGCACAAAGAGAAATAAATTAGTAAAGAAAATTCCAAAGCACCTGACCGGGGATTAGAAGCCAGTGACCCCTCGCTCCGCAGCCCGCTGCGCTAGACAACGCAGCCACGCGCTATGCCTGTGCCGGTTGTATAACGGATGAGCTATTTATATGCACCCTTTACCGCTCGCGGTACGCAGATCTCGGAGTGACGATCACTTGTCACTCCAAAATGACTTCAATGTAATTAATGGTTGGTGTAGTGCATGGCTCATGACACTAAATGTCTCAAAATTGCAAAGTAATGTTGTTCACGCGTAAACCTAGCATATCTGAATTTTCTTACAGCATTAATCATACCATTCTATCGACTGCAACACAATATCGGTACTTGGGTGTAATACTGACACCTAATCTATCCTGGTCCGACCACATTAGGGCAATATCTGCCAACGCTTCCAAATCCCTAGGTTTCTTGAGATGTAACTTGAAAGCTGCGCCCTCAAGCATTCGCAAATTATCTTACTTAACACTGGTTCGCCCTCAACTAGAATATGCCTGTTCGATTTGGTCTTCCCATCAAAAATACTTCATTGATTCTTTGGAAAGAATCCAGAATAGAGCAAGCCACTTCATTGCCAATAACTACAGTTCCCATTCCAGTATATCGCAAATAAAACAGGAACTTTCAATTCCACTCTTGAACATTCGTCGCGACATTGCCTTGCTGTCATTCTTTCATAAAATTACCCATTCCACCCGAATCACGGTTCGTGGTCTGCTAGAACCATATCTCACTTCACGTAGACTACACAATCATCTTAGTTATTCCCGTGTATATGGTTCAACAAACGCGTTCAATAAGTCAGCGCTTCCACGTGCTATCCGTCTCCTGGAATAGTTTGCCTGACCACATTGCTTCCCAGACAAACTATGATACATTCCGTCATCTCTTATCAAGCCATTTCACAAACTTCAGCGAGTAGATGCCGTATCGTAGCGCAAAGATGAATTTTGGAAACTTTTTAACCCACACTTATCATCATAGCCAAATCTCTTCACCTGCTCATATGCTACGTTATATATGACGTCAGATAACCTTGTTCTGTCCGGCAGTTATGCCGTTTCTTGTCTCTTTCGTTTTTCTTCGCACAGGAAATTCACCGTGCTGTATTCCTTCCATGAAATGTATCGGTTTTTTTTATCTTGCCTGGTAGTATTTTTCATTTCTGCATTTTTTTCTAGCTGCGTTGCCAACATATTTTTTATATGAATTCGTTTTTAAGAGTGTACCCGAAGATTGTGCCTTGTAGCCGCTCCGTCTCTTGTGCGCAAGAAACGCACCGTTTCGTTGACTATTACCTTGCGTGTATCTTTTGTACATGTTGAACTGTAATGCTTTTCTGTTTAACTCATTATTTTGCAATTGTTTCTTTTGTATTTTTTTCATTTGATATGTATATGTACACATATTTTGTGTATTGCCCCCCCTTACTCAATGCCCCCCCCATGGGGCCTGTAAGATACCTTGAAATAAATAAATAAAATAAATAAAATGAATCATGCTGTACATGACATTCACGTCATGATTTTCATGTTACCACCTGTCATACATATTCGTCATACAGATATATCTCGTCGTAGAAATTTTCGCATATATCCATTTAATTAGTGGTGTGGGAATATTCGAATTCGATTCGAATAATACCTAATCGAATAATTCGATTCGACTTTCGAATAGCTGGTATTCGAGGTTTCGAATTATTCGACTGGACGAATATCTGAAACGCGGCAAAGGCCAATGGTGCAACTTGGTCAGGGTAGGTGGCTAAAACACACGCTAACGCCGTTACAGTAGGTTTTAAATGCGAAGCATTTCTCAGCGACCGTCGGCGACTTTGAGCGTATCTATCTATCTATCTATCTATCTATCTATCTATCTATCTATCTATCTATCTATCTATCTATCTATCTATCTATCTATCTATCTATCTATCTATCTATCTATCTATCTATCTATCTATCTATCTATCTATCTATCTATCTATCTATCTATCTATCTATCTATCTATCTATCTATCTATCTATCTATCTATCTATCTATCTATCTATCTATCTACCTATCTATCTATCTATCTATCTATCTATCTATCTATCTATCTATCTATCTATCTATCTATCTATCTATCTATCTATCTAGCCGCCTACGACTTTGTGCTCTCCTGGACGACGACGAAGTGTCTGCCTGGCGGAACGCTGTTCGAGTATCTCTTGCCTTTTTTGCGCAATAATATGTGAACCTCGCGAAGCCTACCACTGCGTTCATCGGCGATGAACATGGACCAGTTTGGATATCTGCCAGGTCCTGCGGCGACCGCGGCGGCTGCGTCCAGGAAGCGGACGGGCCCTTACTGCGACAGCGAGGACACTGATGTCTTCTCACTGACAGGCGAGGGGCCATCTGACGACGACTTCGAACTTGTGACGAGCCGAAAGGCGAAGAGGCGTAACACCAGGGCCTCTTCATCGTCGAACACACCGAATGAAGGTGCGCCGCGAAGGCCCGAGGCCAACACCATCATTTTTCTTCCTGCTGACCCCAACGGCAACATGAAGCGCCTCAACAGGCAATCAGTTTCGGCGCTGCTCGAGAGACTGGTGCCAGAGGAAATAATCGACATCAGAGTGAACCCTCGTAAGAATGTCATGGCGATTGATGTTTCGCATGCTGCCGCACTGGACCTACTACGCAACGTCACGGAGCTGGATGGAAGCAACGTCCGCTCGTACATCCCGGCGGTCAACGTCGTCACCGGCGTCATCTACGACGTTGACACTGCCATTCCCAGCTCTGACTTGAGTGGCCTAATCAAGCCAGCTAATGAAGCTAGCGTCATCACCAAGGTGGCTCACGCTGTGTGAAAGTAGATTTTAGAGGCAACTCTCTACCTTCGCACGTAAAGGTGGGCCACTTCCGACATCATGTAAGACCTTTTGTGCCAAAGCCACTGCAATGTCACAACTGCATGAAGCTCGGACACGTGAGAAGCGTATGCGAAGACAAGCGAGTGTGTTCTCGCTGCGCTGAAACGCATTCCGCAGACAGTTGCAAAGCCAATGTCCTCAAGTGTTCCAATTGTAATGGACCACACGAGGCTTCCTCAAGAGATTGCCCAAAAATGAAACGAGAGATAGCTGTATTGAGGCAAATGGCGAGAGACCATTCATCGCATCGCGACGTTGCCGCAACCGTCAGAAAGCGGCGCCGTCGGCGCCGAAGTACGTCAGAGAAATGCAATGCCTCTACACCCGCAGCGCCCATTCGACGCCCTGCTTCACCACCTCCTCTGCCACCCGGACTCTACACGGCTGGCATGAAACAGAATGCAATGAAAGGCATCGTTGCTGTGGATACCACTTGGCCTACAGTACACGGATCAGCGACGGCCGGTGCGAACCAGAACGCCGTGTATGGCATGGACACTACTGACGCAGCTTGGCCTCCTTTGCCGAGGCCGCAGCGACATGCGGATTCACAGTGCACCTCGGCAATAGTGAACCCGGAATCTCCGACTGACAAGTTGCCAGAAGAAGACAGATCAATCCTGATTGTTCTTCAATCACTGTTAGACACACTTCGAGTGTTCGTCGGCAGGCTGAAGTCACCGCATGCTGAGTCCGTACAACAGGTACTGGATGTTCTATGTCCAGTGCTTGCAGGCCTTCAGTAGGTACCAAGTCCCGACGATGTACAGTGAAACGTGATACGCCGGGAGCGCTGCGTTCGCTACTATCGAACGCAGCAGTCTAGTTTAAGCTCACGTGTTTTTTTTACGTTCCTTTCTTTCTATCTCCCTATCTTTTAATCCCTCATTCCCCTTCCCCCCAGTGTAGGATAGCAAACCGGACGATCGTCTGGTTGACCTTCCTACCTTTCCTTCCTCTTCCTCCTCCTCCTCCTGGCCGTATCGTTAATGGGATTTATACCAAAATTGGTATGGCGTAACATGACTGTATGACGAACATGAATGACCTCTACACATGAAAAGCATGACTAACTTATCATGAAAAGTATGATTTACACGCCATGGCCAAAGTGCTCCTGAGGCCGTTTTCTTAACTTGATATATCCAAAAATTGGTACGATGAGACATTTCTGCATGACCAACACAAATGACAGGTGGTAATATGAAAATTATGACCTGCATGTCATGTACAACATGATTTACATGCCACGCTCATGGCGCACTCACGGCCGTTTCGCTAGCTTGATATACACCAAATTTGGTATTGCGTGACGTGACTGTATGACGAACATAAATGTCAAGTGGTCATATGGAAATCATGACATGTCATGTGCAACATGACTTGCATGCCATGCTCATGACACTCTCGTAGCCGTTTCCCTAGCTTGATACACGCCAATTTTGGTATTGAGCGACGTGATTGTATGACGAGCATAAATGACAAGTGGTAACATAGAAATCATGACATGTCATGTGCAACATGCTTGCGTGCCACGCTCGCGACACTCTTGGGGTCGTTTCGCTAGGTTGATATACACAAAATTTTGTATTGAGTGACGTAATTGTATGACGAGCATAAATGACAAGTGGTAATATGGAAATCATGACATGTCATGTGCAACATGACTGGCATGTCGCGCTCACGGCCGCTTCGCTAGCTTGATATACACCAAAATTGGTATTGCGTGACGTGACTGTATGACAAACATAAATGACAAGTCCTAACATGTAAATCATGACATGCATATTATGTACAGCATGGTTTGCTCCTTGCTGGCTGCTTCGCATTACATCGATTCCCACAGTGCGTGGGATCTGCCGGCTTTTTCGTTAAAACTTTCACCGATATCCTGGCTCAAAAGCGAGTGCATATTTATTTGAAACTAGATTATGTCATTTCTGCACGTCAAAAAACACGTAGGAGAACTGTCAAGCCCTTCACAGCTTCACCTCCGAAACGAAGGCACGGACTTCTCGCGTAGTTTGGTCGCGTACGCTGCAAGCGCCGTAAAACATGCCGACTTTTGGCCGCGATATCCTCAGTGATTGGCTTCACATGTGATATTGGAGGGAAACAGCGCGAAAGACGAAAGAAAAAAATTTCGTCTTTCGCGCCGTTTCCCTCCAATATGTCGCACCAACACGCCCAAGCAACCACTCTAGCTTCACATGTGAATATTTGTTTACGCTGTGCAGTCATCCGCACCACTCGTTCACAAGCTCCCATCGTTCCGGCGTGCAGTTAGAACGCTGCTGTGAAGAGGCGCCCGTCCCTCCTTCCCGCGTCCCACACCACCACAGCGCATGCGCGTCTCCTCCCCCCTCTCTCTCTCCTACGCTCACCCCCTTTCTTTCATCTAGGAATACTCTGCTCTACGGTGCGGCGCCCGCGTCCTACACCCCCCACAGCGCATGCGCGTCCCCTCCCCCCCTCTCTCTCCTCTCCTAAGCTCACCCCCCTTTCTCTCCTCTAGGAATCCTCTACACTACGGAGCAGCGCCTGCGTCCCACAGCGCATGCGCGTCCTCTCCCCCTCTCTCCTACGCTCAGCCCCTTTCTCTGCTGTAGGAATTCTCTACTCTACGGAGCGGCGCCCGCGTCCCACACACCCACAGCGCATGCGCGTCCCCTCTCTCCTCTCCTACGGTTCCCCCCGTTCTCTCCTCTAGGAATCCTCTACGGGGCGGCGCGCACGACAGGTGGTGCGGCAGCTGCATACTCCGCTGGGGGGACCACGGTAGTTCCGCGGTGTAAAAATGACGGAGCGCGCCGCGATGAGCGCCCTGGCCGCTGCCGCGAAACGAGAGGGGCGACGTTTCTCCCGCTCAAGCTAACCATCTGCCCGCTGCTTCGCATCCACACATAGTTCCCTTTAGCGGGAGATGGGGAAGTTTTTTAAATGCGAAGCTTCTTATGCTCGGGGCTATGTCCGTCCCTCCCGCGTCCCGCGTCCCCCGTCCCGCGTCCCGCGTCCGGCCACTTTCATGAAGTAGGGAAGCACCCATTATGCCAACCAGAACACTGTAGTAATATGAAGGCCGTCAACCCTACCATAGTCATGAGTCATGGCCGAGAGCAGAGAGAGGCTGCTTAGCAATGGCTAGGCAGGTGGTGTCTGTCGCCCAGGTTGACCCCATTCCTTGAGTCATGGCCGAAAGCACAGAAAGGCTGCCTAGCAATGGCTAGGCAGGTGGTGTCTGTCGCCCAGGTTGACCCCATTCCTTAATCTTGCTTGCATGTGTTTGGAGGGGGCTTAGTCCGTCCCTCCTTCCCGCGTCCCACACCACCACAGCGCATGCGCGTCCCCTCCCCCCTCTCTCTCCTACGCTCACCCCCTTTCTCTCCTCTAGGAATCCTCTACTCTACGGAGCGCCCCCCGCGTCCCACACACCCCACAGCGCATGCGCGTCCCCTCCCCTATGCTCTTCTACGCTCACCCCCCTTCCTCTACTCTAGGAGTCATCTACTCTACGGAGCAGCTCCCACGTCCCACAGCGCATGCGCGTCCTCTCCCCCTCTCTTCTCTAGGAATCCTCTACTCTACGGAGCGGCTCCAGCGTCCCACACCCCCACAGTGCATGCACGTCCCCTCCCCCCTCTCTCTCCTCTCCTACGGTGCCCCCCCCGTCCTTTCCTCTAGTAATCCTCTACGGAGCGGCGCTCACGACAGGTGGTGTGACAGCTGCATTCTCCGCTGGGGGGCGCCACGGTAGTTCCGCGGCATGAAAATGATGGAGCGCGCGTGCCTCATTCTCTCTCCTGTGCAGCGCCGCGATGAGCGCCCGGACCACTGCCGTGAAATGAGAACGGCGACGTTCCTCCCGCTCAAGCTAATTATCTCCCCGCTTCTTCGCATCCACACATGGTTCCCTTTAGCGGGAGATGGGGAATTTTTTTTCTAGTGCGTCGACGCGGGCTGATGTCGTTTTACTGCGTTTACACGTGCCTGCCTCGCGCATCAAACATCCCATTAAATGTGGACGAGGAACGAAAGAAGGCGAGGACGGTCTTGGCGAAAGAGTCAGGCCTCACAACGTCAAAAAAGCGACTGTTGAGGTCGCACTTGTGCGGGCCCGGCCGAAAATCTACCAAAAACATCCCCAACAGCTCCCCGATAACAAAATCATAACATAGGACCGTGGTTCTGAAATTTTGTGGCTTTGATCTATCGCGATTCGCGTCAAAGCGGGGATGACGAAGAAGTGATCACAGAGAACAGTTTCAGCTTCAGCCTCTGTGAGTTTTCTAGTTATTTTGCTGTGATTTCACAATCAACGACAAACACTCTCTGGGCCGTTGTCCCTTAGAATGGGGGGACCAAAACCCCATCCAGCAACTGGGCCCTGGACAACCACATCATTGTGCCCCCGACGCGACTGACCGATTCGGCCCCAGCGTGGTCCACATTGACACTTCCGATGGCTCTTCCGAAGAAGATATGGCCTCGGACAGCGACTTCACCGTCGTATCAAGCCGCCGTCTGAAGACAAAAATCAGAAGGACATCGCCGACTGGGCGACAGGCACCGAAAAAGGCGAGTTGCATGCAGTCGTACACGATCTCGTATGTGCCGACATCGACGACAGACGTCTTGAACTCTCTGAACAGGCAGAGCCTGTCGGAGTACTTTGAGCTTGTCGCCCCGGGCCAAGTTTTAGAAATACGCATAAATGCTCGAAAGAACATTCTGTCTGTGGAGGTCACTACGAAGACCATACTGGACACATTGAAAGCGATAGTTCAACTGGGAAACATTCCAGTCCGCGCATTCTCCGCGTACGACAGGGAAACGACAGCAGGAGTTATCTACGATGTTGACGAAGAGATCACAGACTCCAGCCTTGGGAAACTGCTGTCATCATCGGCTGCGGTTGTTGGCTTTCATCGCTTTGGACGATCCCGATGTGTGAAAGTTGTGTTTCAGTCGGAGACGTTGCCTACGCATGTAAAGGTTGGGTACGTGAGGCATTCGGTGCGTCCTTACATACCGAGGCCTCTACAATGTCATAAATGCCTAAAATTCGGACACGTCAGTGCAGTTTGCAAGGGCGAAACAACCTGCAAAGAGTGCGGTGGACTACATGAGGGCGAGAACTGCAACGCTTCGGCAAAATGCCCTAACTGCTCGGGCGCCCACGACGCAACGTCAAAGGAATGCCCCAAAATGAAGAATGAAATGAGTATTCTGAAGAAGATGGTTCGAGACCGTTCAACTCACAGAGAAGCAGCAAGGGCTGTGCGGCGCCGTAGACATTTCATTTATTTCATTTATTAGTACCCTCAAGGCCAAAGGCATTACAGAGGGGAGTGAGTAAAAAAAAACAAGTAAAAGCAAACAAGAAACGCAGCAAACAATAAGTAAAATACAAGTTCTTCGGCTCCTATTTATACAGTGTTAGCTAATGTTGTTTTGAACAGTTGATGGTCTTCAATGGCGGCGATGCTTCCGGGAAGGCGGTTCCAATCCTGTGATGTGCGCGGAATAAAACTATGATAACAGTGCTCTGTATGACAGGAAATGATTCCAACTTTGTGGGAGTGATCAATGCGCATGGAGTGATAGGATGGTTTAGCGATTAGTTCATTATGAAGATGGCTGTTACGGAAGTAAATTTTGTGAAAAAGGCAGAGTCGAGAAAAATAACGGCGTGAAGCAAGTGACGGCAGACTGAGGGTTAGTTTCATGGAGGAGATACTAGCAGTTTGGTTGTAGTTATGAAGAATGAATCGAGTAGAGTTATTTTGAACAAGTTCAAGTGAATCGATTAGCTTGGCAGTACACGGATCCCATACAGCAGAAGCATACTCAAGTTTGGAACGGATTAAGGTTTTGTAAAGAATCAGTTTGAGTGATGTGGGGGGCAGAAGAGAAATTGCGTCGTAGGTATCCGAGCATTCGGTTAGCGTTGTTAATTATATGGTTTATATGAAGAGACCAAGTTAAATCTGATGTTATGTGTACTCCAAGGTAGCGGTAAGACGTTACTGACTCAAGGATGGTGTTGTTAAGCCGGTATGCAGGTGGGTTAGACGCAGTACGGGATACACGTAAGACTTTGCATTTACTGTTGTTTAGTGTCATTAGCCAGTCGTTACACCAGTCAGAAATAGCGTTAAGATCAGTTTGCAAGGTGGTTACATCCTGGGCGTTAGTAATTTCACGGACCACAACACAGTCATCAGCAAACAAATAAATGTTAGAAGTTACGCGCTGAGGTAAGTCATTGATGTAGATTAAAAAAAGAAGGGGTCCTAAGACCGACCCTTGAGGCACTCCTGAATCGACTGAGCTACTGGGTGAAGTATGATCATTACAAGTTACAAACTGAGATCGGTTATAGAGGAAATGTTCCAGCCATGTTAGGATTTTCGTTCTCGACTCCGACGCAAGCGAAGCAAAAGTGCTCAACGCGTAGAAGAATCGACGGACAATGCCGGGCCTTCACCACGCCTGCTTTTGCGGGCCAGTAAGGACGACACACATGCTTCAGTGGCATCACAGTCCACTCAAGTGCAAGGCAACGAATCGTTAGCTCTGAACACGTCGGAGACTCAATGGCCTTCGCTACCATCAAGAGCCACGTGTACGCCCTCATCGCATAGTGCTGCTGCCCACAATGAAGACGGAAAGATGGATAATGCAGACGTCAAGTCAATGCTTAAAAATTTGATGGGTTCGATGCGCAAGATCCTTGGCGGCCTTAACACTCCCGCTGCTAAGGCTGCTGTACAGCTACTGGAGGTTTTAGAGCCACTTCTGCTGGTTATTCAATAAGCGAATATGGCGTTGACGTTCGAAGAACGTATGTACCAGTCGCTTGTTATGCAATGGAATGCAAGAGGTCTACGTGGCCGACTGTCGGATTTCAGACAATGGGTTTTTAAGCACCAATTTCCAATTATTGTTATCTGCGAGCCAAACATGGATTCGACTTTTCGTATCTCTGGGTATATCCAGATTTGGTCTCGCAGCGATCATCGTACAAGCAAAGTTCTAGTTTGTGTACGCCGCGATTTGACGTACGTGAGACACGACATTGTGTCGAATGCTAGCAATGACTACGTGAGCCTGACTATAACCCATAAAAGGCGGACATTCTCAGTAATAGGAGGATACATCCACCCAAGTGCGAAGATCGACTGCTCCTACCTGAGAACCGTGCTGCAAGCCGCACAAAGCCCACACATTGTGATTGGGGACTTTAACGCACGTCATCCCCTCTGGGGCAGCACTGCAATGAACAGTCGTGGCAGAGATTTGGCCAACTTTATGTGCAATCATGGACTAAGGGTGCTCAACGACGGTTCACCTACATTTATTCGTGGTACTTCTTACAGCAGCTGCCTCGACCTTACGTTTGTGTCCAGGGGCCTTCTCTCCTCCATGTTGGTGCACGGACTTGGAGACTCGTGGTAGTGATCACCTTCCAACCTACGTTCAGTTTAGGTGGTTTCGCCGCTCATCCTCACGCTACGTCCGTCAAACGGACTGGACATTGTTCAAGGAATCTGTCAAGGCCGGCTGCCAGGACACGACTGTACCATCCCAGATAGAGGACATCATTGCTTCTTCTCTGTGTGACACAACCAGACAGGTTAACCTGCCGATGCAGAGATCAGCAACAGACTCCCTCTACGAGGCCCTTCGTGCAATCCGTCGTCGCGCAGAACGAAGACACAGAAGAACGAAATCCCCATTAGACCTGACAGCCTGTCGCCGAGCTCAACGACACGTTCTTCGGCATCTTGACAAGCTTGACAGGCACCGGTGGAGGACATTCTGCGGATCTCTGGACCCAAGGCAACCTCTATCTAAGATGTGGCGGGTAGTACGAAGTCTACAGACAACTCCACAACAAAGTCAACCTTTCCGAGTGGTACCTTTCCGAGTGGTACCTTTCCGAGTGGTGGCTCTGCACCAAGGCCGGAGAGAAATTGAGGTAGCCAGTGACTACTGTAACCTCATCGTGGCCACCGCTGATGTTCTTACTACCACTGAGTCTCTTACCACCATTGCGCCCCCCATCGTCTGATGAGCGCCTCGATGTAAGTTTCACAATGCATGAGCTCGACGCTGCGATTTCTGTTTCCCGACGCTCATCAGCACCAGGACCCGATGGAATCACGTATGCTGCCCTCCACCACCTTGGAACAGAAGCACGGCATATCCTGTTGTCCCACTATAACACCTCGTGGGAGTCGGGAAATGTCCCAGCTAATTGGAAATGTAGTCGCATTATTGCGCTGCTTAAACTGGGGAAGGTGTCCTCATGCACTTTCCTCCTATAGACCAATCGCCTTAGCCAGCTGCGTCAAGGAAAGTAATGGAAAGGATGGTACTTTCAAGATTAGAGTGGCTTCTGGAGAGCAATAATTCCTTTCCTGCATTTATGAACGGCTTTCGGAGAGGTCGATCAGCCATTGACGGTGTGGTTGACTTGATCGCCAACGTTGAAGAGGAAAGAAGCCGACGCAAGCTAGTGGCGGCCGTCTTCCTAGACATTAAGGGCGCTTACGATAATGTGCTGCATTATGCGATCCTTGACGCATTGGAAGATTTAGACATCGGCGGACGTCTGTATGCATGGATCGTTAGTTACCTTAGTGGCCGTACAATTTACATGACGACAAACGACGGAGACACCGATCGGTATAATGTCCACCGCGGTGTTCCCCAAGGGGGAGTTCTCAATCCGATTCTATTCAACGTTACGATGATCGGACTAGCCGCCGAGCTTCCCAGCACGGTGAAGGTCAGTGCGTACGCTGATGACATATGCATATGGGCATCCGGAACTACTCGTCCGCAATTTCGTGCTCGGCTACAGCGTGCGGTGACGATCACAGCCAAATATCTACGATGTCAGGGGCTCACTCTCTCAATTGAGAAATGCGCAGTGCTTGCATTCACGCGCAAACATATGTCCAGATACCCGATATTTGTTAATGGAATAGCGATACCTGCTGTAACGCACCACAGGTTCCTTGGGGTAATCATAGACAGAGATCTATCGTGGTCGAGGCACGTCGCAGCACTTAAATCAAAACTGAAGAGCTTTGTTCTAGTTATTCGTACTGTGGCAGGAGCAAAATGGGGCCCGTCAGAATCCTCTCTTCTTCAGTTGTACAATACTCTATTCGTAGGTTACATACGATACAGCATGCCGGTGCTCTCAAACATGAAACCTAGCTGCGTGAACACGCTAGAGAGCATTCAAGCTCAAGGATTGCGATGATGCTTGGGCCTACCGCGCTGCACGTCAACGAATGGAACTATTGCGGAAGCTCGGGCTTATCCCATCAGTGTATACATGCTCTGCGAGCCACTTCGAGTGCATCTTCGCTTGTTGACCCGGCATAGGCAGCATCCCCTATCAACACTCTCTGCCACCCACCCATACTGCAGTTTTTCAAAAGCCTTATCACGGCATGAGAATGTTATACCATCAAGGTTTTCTCCGCCGATTGTTCCTGGAATTCCTCCGTGGGTCCTGCCCACACCGCCTGTTAGTCTTACGATTCCTGGTATTACAAAGAAGTCCCTGGTGTCATCAATTGGCCTCAAACAACTGACCCTACATCATATTTTTACAACCTACGGCGGTACTGTGCACGTGTACACCGATGGATATGCCGCGCTGTATACCTCTGCTGCAGCCTTTGTCATCCCAGCACTGCATATCGCTCGAAGGTTCAAAGTAGACCACAAAACCACATCAACTGCCGCAGAGCTTGTTGCTATCCGGGAGGCAATAAGGTTCATTTCTGGAGAGCAACCTCGTGCGTGGACGATATTCTGTGATGCCAAACCCGCTTTGCAAGCCATGAATTGCATCATGAGACAAGGTCCGTATTATATTTTAGCTATAGAAATTGCAGAGCTTCTTCATGTTGCTTCTGCAAATGGCCACCTCATCAGCTTCCAGTGGATTCCTGCGCACTGCGGCGTGATGGGCAATGAAGAGGCAGACGCTGAAGCTAAAAGTGCCTTAAACAGTGCTCCTGAAGTGCGCATTGCGTTTTCACGACCAGACACGAACGCCCTGCTTCGGTGCGTAATGCGCAATTTCACACTTGGGCACTGGACCAAACCGGAGCGACGACATCGGCGATTGCACAAATGGGACCCGGATATGAGGTTCCGCATGCCTCCTAAATTAAAACGACACATCGCAAGTATGATTCATCGGATTAGTCTAGGTGTGGCCTTCACAAGACATTACACACATCTCATCGGCTGCAGTGACACCGGTCCCGATTGTGAACACTGTCAAGTGCCGGAAACACTTGAGCACATATTTTGCAGCTGCCCAGCATACGCACGTGAACGACAAAGACTTGTTTCCGCTACCGAACGCTATCGTAATAGGTACTTAACTGATGAGGTTGTGCTGGGCCCTTGGCCTGCCGCCGACAGTGCAACCATGGTCGTAAAAGCGGTCATAGCCTTCCTACATGCAACAGGATTGGATGCGCGGCTATAACACTGCGCCAACTTGACAGGACTGTATATAATCACCTCCTTACCTGCCCATCGTCATTCATTACTCTTTTCCCTCCCCTTTCCCCTCCCCCGGTGTAGAGTAGCAGGCTAGAGCATGCTATCGCTCAGGCCGACCTCTCTGCCTTTCTGTAAATAAACCTCTCTCTCGCTCTCGCGTCAAAGCGCTTCTTCCATTACTTTCGCCGTAGTACTCCGGTGTCATGCAAAAAAACATACTAAAATTTGGAAGGGGCTACTGCTGTCGCGGGTAACAACGCACCTGGTTCATTAAACAAACACGCGCGTACGGGCCGTGTATTTACGAGTGCTGGTATGATTGACGCCATCTAAAAACTTAAGTGACAATTATTCAGAGTTCTCCCTGACGTTGGTGCGGCCCTGAAAAAGAAGAAATGAATATGTACGTCAACTTTTTTTTTTGTCGCATGCTAATTTTCCATGCTTTCTGATGATACGAATTTCGGATGACACGAATATTTTTGGTGGTCCCGCGAGATTCGTATCACCGAGGTTTCACTGTATGTGGCGAAGCCCGCCGAGGGCGCGCGGCGGCGAGGAAAAACGAACGTGGTACTTTCCCGTTCCAGTGACTTTAGGTGGGGAGAGCGTCGGCTGCGCTCGGTGGCGGGAACGACTGAGCGAGTGAGTGAGAGGCGCGCGCAGCGCAGGGAGAGGGAGACAGGTGGGAGAGGGGTGCGAATGGTCATGCGGCGGGCAGCTTCGACGGTGGCGACAGAACGTCACGCGCGGCGTTTCATTGGCTATCCATGTTCTGTGAGCAGCCCTAACTGTGGTAAGTTTACTGTCGTTTATTAACGTGAAGTGTTTTTTTGCGCCGCGCGCCTTGTTTGCGCCGCACGCGCGGAGAGTAGAGAGTAATAGCTGAGCGGCTCAGCGGGCCAGCGGGCCCAGCGAACGAGCGGAGACGCCAACTGCGCATGCGCGGCACGCTGAGACAGCCAGCGTTTTTACGGAGCGAGCCGCCCGCCCGCTCATTTCGGCACCTCAGCGCAGCGGATCAGCGTGCGAGCGGTGCGAGCGTTTTCCAAGCAAAGTCTCTGCTCGATGGACAGTAGCTTCAACCTTGTTCACTAGGTGGCGCAGCAATTCGCTTCGCTGAAACAGGCGGGGAATCGCTCAGCTATTACTCTTCCTTTTGCCTTTCGCTCCGCTGCCCCCTCCGCTCCTCCGCTGGCCCGCTGAGCCGCTCAGCTATTACTCACTAGTGTCTGCTGCGCTCGGTGGCCAGAACGCGCGTTCGCTGGTTTGAGGGGACAGGACAGAGTAGAAGAAAGAGAGAGACAGGTGGGAGAGGGGTGTGAACGCTGATGCGGCGGGGAGCTTCGATGGTGGCGACTGCGCCGGCTGGGTGCGGGCCTAAAGAGCTTCGCTCCTAAATACAAACAGTGTACGTTCCCCTCCTTACTCTCAACAACGAGAAAAATGAATAGCCAGTAACGCCAATAGCCAGTAATAGCCAGTAACGAGAAAAACGAATGGCGGCAGTAATAGCCAATTAATTCTCTGAATTAGTAATTCAGAGAAACCTGCCACAAGTTTCCAGCCACATCTCCCGACGGCCTCCTGTTGCGTCGGCGCCACGGATCCGGATCCCCTGCGAGCTCACAGCTCGAAAACATAGCGTACAGTAGCCCGCTCACACAATCTTGATCGACAAGCAGCCCGATACTTACTGCGCGCCGATGAAGCACAAAGAAGGACGCTCGAAAAGAACGCACATGTATACACAAGACAACGTCTCCTCTAGAAAGATGCCTGCGACGTCGCACGCTTTCCCATCGGGACGGGAGGTTCCTTGTGGTTCAGTGATTTCTCCGCGAGGAGCGCTCGCAGCCGACACTACTACTTCCGCTGGATTCGGAAGTGACACCATCACAGAGACACGGCCGCGCTGCCTCCAGTACGGCAGTAGACATTGGTTTAATCTCGGAGGCTGCAAGGTTTAAAGTGGCCGCCGCAGCCAGCGCTCGCAGCCGACACTGTTTTGTGGAGCGGAAAAGGAGAGAACAGGAGAGGGCCCGGAAGCGTATTTTGAAATGCTGGAGTAGCAGCGCACGCGAGA
>JALIZH010004683.1:0-18790 GCA_030522465.1 Rhipicephalus appendiculatus | reverse complement strand
GTCTCCGTAATAATGAAGTTATGATAGTGAAACTTACGACATTAGAGTTCTGAGAGCATACAGTTTATCCATCTGAACCAACTCAATGTTTCACTTTAGTGTCCCTTTAAGTCGTATAGATTATACATAACGCATTCTTGACCTTAAAGCAGAAATCATAGCTACACCACATGCATAGTTCGCAATTCATTCGTAGCACATATAAAACACAGATATTGAAGGGCAAGAGCAGGCATAATCGAGTCAACAACTATACACAACAAGTATCGCACGAATAGCTCCTGCAAATGCTGCCTTACCGTCACCGTTATAGTTTTTTTAAATATGCAAGATGACACTGATATAATAAAAACAACTACAGAGAGAAGTCATACAATAGATTCCTTGAATAGATCATGTCGTAAGAGAATTTGAAGGCATCACAAATCCTTGACTGAGGTGTCTGGTAGTAAGACTCGCACGTCAGTATTCGTGCGCCCTCGTGTGTGTGTTTCGGACGCTGCCGAACCAAATCTCGGAGGCCACGCAAAAAGACGCGCGTGGTTGGGATATTCTCCACGAGATGCCGCATTGAATCCAGCTGCTCACAACAATAGCGTCCGCTCTCTCAATAGACTCATTCATTCATTTTCATTAATTGTGACCATTTTGGTCCTTGTTTGAAGCAGACCTATGCTTCTATATCATACGTATCAAATATAAGCCTTAACTTGTACCAGAACCATGAATTTCGAGCATGTTCCATTTTTTTTAGAACGCACTTTCTCAATACTCGGAAAACCGGATGTTCTTGCAAGAGTAGCACGAGTGTCATTACTTGCTAGGCCCATTAGAAATATCGTAGGCGGAGGCGCACACGCGCAACTTTGACGAACTGTTGACACGTTTGCTACGTGCATTTTCACAGTAAGATCTGCTGTGTTGAACCACCAGTTCCTGGTTTCGTACCTAACGCTTACGAGTAGTGATCATCATACCGAATTCATGACCTTTTAAAGTGATCAATTTTATAATGAAATAAAGGTGATGAATATAAAAAAATGATTTTAGTTGTACATAGCACCTAAAATGTACCAAGATACACTTCTTGCGGGAAGAAGCACGTTAGGAAACGGAAAATTGCGCGAAAAGGAACGAATGTGAATATTGGCCTTTCGAGGGTAGCGACAAAAGCTACGACATCAGCAGTAACATGGACAAGACGAACAGAAACGTCGTACTGACCCTGCCAAAAAAAAAAAATTGGCAGATCCCATGTACCTTGGGAATCGATGTTATGCGAAGCATGCGGAGGCAAGGTGACTGGGTTGTAATTTTTAGGGGCGAAGCTCCTTAAGGTCGAGGCTTGTCTGCCGTTGCGTCGTAGCCAGCCGCACATGCAAGGTACTCACTATACGCCATGACGATGACGACCACGGAACATTCTCTTTCTGCCATGGATGAAAACGAACGTAAGGCGCGGGAAGCGGCGGCAAAACAACAAGAACGCCAAGCATACTCGGAGTTGAGGGCGTGGGAAGCGGCGGATCGATGGCAACGCCGACAACAAGCTGCTACCCCGCAGGCGAGAGCTCGGCAAGCGGCGACAAAACGGTGAGCGTTGACATCACGGACAACGACTGGCTTGTGCAGTATATGATGTCTTGATACGCTCTAAGATGGATTTCGTATGACTGGAAACAACGAACCACCACCACAGGAACGTGCATAGACCTCGTCTTTGCAACTTCAGGCCAGATCCGATACGAGAACCATTGGCTCTGCATTTCACGGACCACAAAGCAGTAATAATGAAGGCAAAACGAAATCCACAACTCAACACGATATACCATTTATAACCAATAAACGTCGTATGTAACTGTACACCGCTTTGTCACTCATTTACATGCGTGAGTGGGCAATGTCACGGGTGATTTACGGTAACACCGCACGATCCCACTGCTTAGCCCACTCATCATCATCCACTTCGTGGAGATGCGGTGATTTTTTTATTGAGCGAAACGTTGCGAAATGACGCTAGAGATATGTAGAAATGTTGCACGGACCGACATATGTTGAAGAGTCGCATATGTTTTATATAGCCAGTTGTTTGCAGATGCCTAACGATGCCAACAGAAACATGGGTATTACCAACAACAGAAGCGGTCACGAGTTCGTTAAGGTGGCTTGTTGGGCAAGTTGGTGCATAGTCTTGGTGGGGAATACCAGCAGAACCAAAAAGAAAGCAGAAGGAACCGAGACAAGAAAAAGAGACAGAGACAGGAAGAATGCTAGACTAACAACTGACTTTTATTCGATGAACCGCGAACAAGAAACCGATATGAGCATGCACGCAAACAGCAATCACACAGAAATGCCCCCCTATCACTACATGCTAGACTCACCGTCAAGGTACCGAAGCTCTTTGACATTTAGAAACGTAGATGGCGCGCTCACACACTTATCAGGACCAAGTTTGTACTTCTGAAACGCTTCAATAATTTCACGCTGCTTCTGCATATCAGCCCTTCCAGTCACCAAAACATTGCTGAATAAAGGGTTGCAACCGCACGCCTTGCAATGAGTTGGCAGATTCCCACCCGTGCCCGTAGGAAGTAAATTGGCGTGCTCGCGCATCCTATCATTGACACACCTTCCCGATTGCCCAATATATTGTCACGTGGTCGTGACGTCGACGAAGGCAACAGTCGGCGAGGTAAAGAAGAAACTCTTTATTTTGGCCGAACTTGTGGCCGGGAAAATGAAGGTCAGACTACAGCAATACACGCTGGCACTGAGAGCGGCGAACAGAGCGTCGGCCGTCGATAATCTGATCATCGTTGGAGCGCGCCGGCTTTTATACATCACGCGTCGAACATTCTCGCCTTATCACTGGTCGTCGCGCAAGCTCTGGAATAAGCTAGAGTGTTCGCGTCTTGCGCGCAATCTTAACACAACGATCTACAATAATCGTGAAGCTTCTAGACCAATCAGCCGCGGTTTGCGCTGAGCATGCGGACAGTCTTTGTGGGCGAAAACCGAGTACAAGAAGAATGAAAATAAGAAACGCGCGTGGCAATGCCCCCCCTCTGAAAAAGCATCGTCCCGATGCTTAAAAAAGAACACGGGGGAAAAATACATGCAACAAGAAATCACAAGAATAAAGAAAGAAATTACAATAATAAAGCAATAAGTTCAGTCGTCAGGTTCGCTAACGCGCGTAATACGGTTTGAGGCGCACGACATGGACGACTTCAGGTCGCGCACGGCGCCGTTGAGAGTTCGTAATGCCGTCCGGGACGACCTCGTAGTCCAGAGTACCGAGACGTCGAAGCACCTTGTATGGCCCGAAGTAACGCCGAAGAAGTTTTTCACTGAGTCCACGTCGGCGTATCGGCGTCCACACCCAGACGCGGTCGCCGGGCTGGTATTCCACGAAGCGTCGTCGAAGATTGTAGCGGCGGCTGTCAGTCGTCTGCTGATTCTTGATGCGCAGCCGGGCGAGCTGTCGGGCTTCTTCAGCGCGCTGAAGGTAGCCGGTGACGTCGAGGTTTTCTTCGTCAGCGACGTTGGGCAGCATGGCGTCGAGCGTCGTTGCCGGGTTCCTTCCGTAGACCAACTTGTACGGCGTCATCTGTGTCGTCTCCTGCACGGCCGTGTTGTAGGCGAAGGTCACGTACGGGAGGATTGCATCCCACGTCCTGTGCTCGACGTCGACGTACATGGCCAGCATGTCCGCGATGGTCTTGTTTAGACGCTCGGTGAGACCATTGGTCTGTGGGTGGTAGGCGGTGGTCCGGCGGTGGCTTGTGTGGCTGTACCTGAAGATCGCCTGAGTTAACTCCGCTGTAAATGCCGTGCCTCTGTCGGTAATGAGGACCTCCGGGGCGCCATGACGCAGGACAATGTTCTCGACGAAGAACTTTGCTACCTCGGCGGCGCTGCCTTTGGGCAGGGCCCTTGTTTCGGCGTAGCGGGTGAGGTAGTCGGTAGCCACGACGATCCACTTGTTTCCGTCAGCCGACGTCGGGAACGGCCCGGAGTAAATCCATGCCGATTTGCTGGAACGGCCGGCGAGGTGGCTCGATGGGCTGCAGAAGTCCCGCTGGTCTTGTCGGCGGTGTCTTACGTCGCTGGCAGTCCCGGCATGTCCTCACGTAACGAGCGACGTCGGCGGTAAGGCGCGGCCAGTAGTACTTTTCTTGTGTTCTTGCAAGCGTGCGCGAAAAGCCGAGGTGGCCAGCCGTTGGGTCGTCGTGCAGGGCCTGCAGAATTTCTGGTCGCAGATCCGAAGGTACAACGATGAGGTAGCTGGCTTGGGCTGGGGAGAAGTTTTTCTTAACGAGGACGTTGTTTTTCAAAGAAAATGACGTCAATCCTCGCCTGAATACTTTTGGGACGACGGTGGTCCTGCCCTCAAGGTATTCCATTAGGCCCCCTCAGTTCCGGGTCTTCTCGCTGTCGATCGGCGAAGTCGTCGGCACTTATGGTTCCCAAAAAGTACTCATCATCCTGGTCGTCCTGCGGCGGTGGGTCGACGGGGGGCACGAGACAGGCAGTCGGCGTCGGAGTGTTTCCTTCCGGACTTATACACGACGGTAATGTCGAATTCTTGAAGCCTTAGGCTCCACCGTGCGAGACGACCTGAAGGATCCTTCAAGTTAGCTAGCCAACACAGGGCGTGGTGGTCACTCACAACTTTGAAAGGTCTGCCGTAGAGGTAGGGGCGAAATTTTGACGTAGCCCAGATGATGGCAAGACACTCCTTTTCTGTTGTGGAATAGTTGGCTTCTGCCTTCGATAGAGACCGGCTAGCATAGCTGATAACCCTTTCAAGTCCGTCAGTCCTCTGCACTAGGACGGCTCCGAGCCCCACACTGCTGGCGTCGGTGTGGATTTCCGTGTCGGCGTATTCGTCGAAGTGCGCAAGTATCGGCGGTGTCTGCAAGCGTCGTTTGAGTTCTTGAAATGCTTCTACTTGTGCCGTTTCCCACTTAAAGTCCACGTCGGTTTTAGTGAGATGGGTTAGCGGCTCGGCGATACGTGAAAAGTCCTTGACGAAGCGTCTGTAGTAGGCGCACAAGCCGAGAAATCGGCGCACGGCTTTCTTGTCGGTGGGTGGTGGGAAAGTGGCGATGGCAGCTGTTTTCTGCGGGTCTGGGCGCACTCCAGTCTTGCTGATCACGTGACCCAAAAACAGAAGCTCCTCGTACGCGAAGCGGCATTTTTCTGGCTTCAGGGTGAGCCCGGAGTTCTTGATTGCTTGAAGTACGGATTGTCGGCGCTGGAGGTGTTCGTCGAAGTTCGAGGAAAACACAACGACGTCGTCCAAGTAAACAAGGCAAGTTTGCCACTTCAAGCCCGCCAGTACTGTATCCATGACACGTTGGAAAGTTGCAGGTGCCGAGCATAGGCCAAAGGGCATGACCTTGAACTCGAAGAGGCCGTCTGGTGTTATAAAAGCAGTTTTCTCTCGGTCTCTCTCGTCGACTTCGATTTGCCAATAGCCGGTTTTGAGGTCCATCGACGAAAAATACTTCGCGTTGTGGAGTCGGTCCAGGGCGTCGTCTATCCGTGGGAGAGGATACACGTCCTTCTTCGTGATTTTGTTCAGGCGGCGATAGTCGACGCAGAAGCGTAGGGTTCCGTCCTTCTTCCTCACTAACACCACGGGTGACGCCCACGGACTCTTGGACGGCTGAATGATGTCGTCGCGTAGCATTTCGTCGACTTGTTTTTTCACGGCCTCACGTTCGCGCGTAGAAACTCGGTACGGGCTCTGTCGAACTGGTCGGGCACTTTCCTCTGTTATGATGCGATGTTTCGCAATTGGGGTCTGTCGAATTCTTGACGACGCCGAGAAGCAGTCCTTGAATTGCATGAGTAGGGCTTTGAGCTGATCTTGCTTGGCCTTCGTAAGGCTCGGGTTGATGTCGAAATCGGGTTGGGGACCTCGATTCGTCGAAGCAGGTTCGGCAGCATCGAAGAGGGCGAAAGCATTGCTGACGGCCATGCATTCGTCGATGTAGGCGACCGTCGTACCAATGTTGAGGTGCCTGTATTCGTGGCTGAAGTTTGTCAGCACTACCTTTGCTTTACCGTCACGCAGCTCAGCTATACCTCTTGCGACGCAAATTTGACGGTTCAGGAGTAGGTGCTGATCGCCCTCGATGACGCCTTCAACGTTCGCGGGTTTTTCGGTGCCGACGGAAATAATGACGCTGGAGAGCGGCGGTACGGTCACTTGCTCTTCTATCACATTCAATGCGCGGTTCCCCGGCGCCGCGTGGGGCAGGATCTCTTTTTCTGAGGTTAGTGTTATCGACTCAGACCTCAGGTCGATGACGGCGCCGTGGTCACTCAGGAAGTCCATTCCAAGTATCACATCCCTGGAGCAGTGTTGTAGGATTACAAAGCTCGCTGGATAAGTCCGGTCATTGATGGTGACTCTCGCCGTGCAGACTCCAATCGGAGTTATCAAGTGGCCTCCAGCTGTCCGGATTTCAGGTCCACTCCAAGCGGTCTTTACTTTCTTCAGCTTGGCGGCGAATGGCCCACTGACGACGGAATAGTCGGCACCAGTGTCGACGAGAGCGGTGACGCTGTGGCCGTCGATGAGAACGTCGAGGTCGCTAGTCCGTCGCCTTGCGTTGCGGTTAGGTCGCGGCGTCGGATCACGGCTACGTCGAATTGTTGCGCTGCTTGCATGCTGCGTCGTCAGGTTTTCCTCGCTCCACGAGGTTTCCTCGGCAGGGCTTCGTCTGCTTCGCGTCGTCGTCGGCGGCCGCGGAGGATCTTCGGCATTTCGTCGAACAGCAACCGCACCTCCATCGGTTGCTGCCCTTAGTTTCCCGGGTACGGGCTAGGTGACCGGCCCCGGTTTGGGCCAGTGTACTGCCGGCGGTGCGGTGACATGTAGCGGCCGGGTGACGGTGAGCGGGAAGGTCGTCGGGGCGTCCACTGAGGTCCTGCGAGGTAGTCGGCGATGTCTTGCGGTCGTTCACCCCGCTGTGGACGAGGCGCGTTGACGGCGAAACCGCGTAGGCCCATCTGTCGGTACTGGCAATGGCGGTAAGTGTGGCCGGCTTCCCCGCAGTGGTAGCAGAGCGGGCGGTTGTCAGGGGCCCGCCAAATGTCGGTCTTTCTTCGGGCGTAGCGCTGGCCGGCAGGTGGACGGTATGGCGTCGACGGCGGTGGCGGTGGTGTCTGGGAGTTGAAATGCGGCCTTGCGGCCTCTTGACGTGGGCGTGGGAGAGGGGGCGTCGCGTCGGGCTACAGCAGCGTAGCTCATGGCTTGCGGCTGAGGATGTGGTGGTTCAATGGTTCCCAGTGAGTGCTGGATTTCATCTCGAACAATGTCGGCGATCGAGGCAACTTGGGGCTGCGAGGACGGCAAGAATTTCTGCAGCTCCTCCCGCACGATCGCTCGGATCGTTTCGCGTAGGTCGTCGGATCCGAGGGCGTGGACAGCTGCGCTTTCTTCCATCGATCGGCGATTGTACTGGCGGGTGCGCATTTCCAACGTCTTCTCGATCATCGTAGCCTCCGAGACAAATTCTTCGACTGTTTTGGGTGGGTTCCGTACTAGCCCAGCGAAGAGCTCTTGCTTTACCCCTCGCATGAGCAAACGGACCTTCTTCTCCTCGGTCATGTCAGGGTCGGTATGGCGGAAGAGACGGATCATCTCTTCCGCAAAGATTGTGACGTTTTCATTCGGGAGCTGCGCCCGTGTTTCCAGCAAAGCGGCGGCTTTTTCCTTTCGCACGACGCTTGCGAACGCGGTGAGAAAGCTGGTCCGGAAGATGTCCCAAGTTGTAATGGTGGGCTCCCTGTTCTCGAACCAGGTCCTTGCTGCGTCCTCCAGGTAGAAGTACACATGACGCAGCTTGTCCTCGGAGCTCCAGTTGTTAAATACCGAGACCCTTTCAAACGTCTCGAGCCAGGTTTCGGGATCTTGACTTGGCGATCCATAGAAGGTCGGCGGCTCCTTCAGTTGCCGGAGCAGGATGGGTGCAGACGGCACAGGGGCTGTCATCGTCGCTGCGGCCGAGGTCAGGGTGTTGGTCTTCCGGGTCTTTTCAGGGAGAGGCCCGTAATCTGGCGGTAGACCTTGCTCGCCTGCGGCTGGCTCGCTGCTCAGCGTTGGCGTCGATGTCCTTTTCACGGTGTGGGCTTGGCTCACGGCTGGAGGGGGGCGTTCGGTACATGGACCGGGAAGCACCTCCACCAGATGTCACGTGGTCGTGACGTCGACGAAGGCAACAGTCGGCGAGGTAAAGAAGAAACTCTTTATTTTGGCCGAACTTGTGGCCGGGAAAATGAAGGTCAGACTACAGCAATACACGCTGGCACTGAGAGCGGCGAACAGAGCGTCGGCCGTCGATAATCTGATCATCGTTGGAGCGCGCCGGCTTTTATACATCACGCGTCGAACATTCTCGCCTTATCACTGGTCGTCGCGCAAGCTCTGGAATAAGCTAGAGTGTTCGCGTCTTGCGCGCAATCTTAACACAACGATCTAAAATAATCGTGAAGCTTCTAGACCAATCAGCCGCGGTTTGCGCTGAGCATGCGGACAGTCTTTGTGGGCGAAAACCGAGTACAAGAAGAATGAAAATAAGAAACGCGCGTGGCAATATTCTTTCCCTCAGGCGAGACGTGCGTTGTGTACAGCATTCCCTTGACCTGTGGCAAAGAATATATTGCAATGAAAATTCGCGTATTCGAACAAAAAAAGAAAGAGTAAAAGCGCTCAAGATCACGAGGCGCGCGTGACGTATTTTCTTTCCCCGTGCCATCCCTCCCTGCTTAGCTTCCAGCGCTTTCGACGGGACGAGAGAAGAGAGAATGCAATTGCAGCGTGCGAGAAATCTTTGTAACTCCACTCGTACTGGACGGATTCCAAAAATTTTTGCGGCAATGAATTCGTGAGGCAATAAGCTCCTTTAGTGAATCCATTCCATGGCTATTTGGAAAAGTGTTGCAGGGCCCCTTTAAGAACGTTCACTATGCGACCCTGGAACGGATTATAAGCTCATCGAAAGACATGCGGCCGATTGAACTTTTTAACTGTATCCTGTTTGAACTTGTGCCGGAACAAAGAGTTCCGAAAAGGAAAAGCGAGCGCATTGCATTTTATACTTTTTTAGGCCGTATCGCTGGGATTAGAAAATGAACCTAAAGTGAATTATTAAAGCGCGTCGGCCTTGCGATTCAAGTATCCCTCTAAGAAGAACATTGGATAAAAATCTAGCGCCTCGTAACGAAGTTTACCGCCTATCCTGTTTCTTTTGGAGTGGTGCGCTTGTAGCCCTGAAGGCGTCAAGGAAGCGGGGCTTCCACATCGGGTTATAAAAGCACCGAAGCTTTACGTTAATCCAATTTGCGGAAGTGGTGGCTGGTTTCGTTACGTTCTGCTGTCAGGTGCAGCGAGTCGAGAGGGCGAAACCGTTAGAGTTCGTTGCTCTGGTAATTTATAGATCTCGTAAATCACCAAAATTGTTGAAGTGGTATTAACAGATCGGCTGCATGAAACGGTTAGTATTTCTGTATATTTCTTGTTTTGTTTTAATTTCGAAGCATTTCACAGCGAACCGAAGGCACTTTGAGCGTTTCTATCTATCTATCTATCTATCTATCTATCTATCTATCTATCTATCTATCTATCTATCTATCTATCTATCTATCTATCTATCTATCTGTCTGTCTGTCTGTCTGTCTGTCTGTCTGTCTGTCTGTCTGTCTGTCTGTCTGTCTGTCTATCTATCTATCTATCTATCTATCTATCTATCTATATATGTCTGTCTGCCTGTCTGCCTGTCTGTCTGTCTATCTATCTATATATCTATCTATCTATGTCTGTCTGTCTGTCTGTCTGTCTGTCTGTCTGTCTGTCTAGTCGCCTAAGTCTGGGCAAGCCAGTGGCATGACGCGAGCTTCCTGTCCGGGCCTTCAGGTGTCGCCCCCATCGAAACGACGACAGCGCACCGCCGGCAGTGGGAATCGAAATGCCATCTAAGCCTTTTTTTTTCGCCGATTTTATTTGTAAAACTTGAGATCAGTACGCATAAAAAAACCGCTTCTCATTTAAACAGTCGCGCCGCACGACTGTTTGTTTTCTGGTCGTAAAAGGTATGCGGATATGTTGATATCAATTAGAGACAGTCTGCCGGATACTGTGTACGAAGCTTTGAGATGTCTTGAGCTACAGAAGTGCAGGGACGTTAGAAGTACACCTTTATTTACATCAGCGAAGGTTTTGTGCAGTTCGATGTATGTATGTATGTATCAGCCAGCGCTGGACAGCTTCTGTGCTGCGGACGTCTGCGGTGGGGCTATGCGTAGTACGTACCTCGTTTGCATATGAACGCTTATGTATGCATGTTATTCACTGGTATACATGCTAAAACGTTAATTACTTGGCCTTCATTCTATGTAAACATTGAATGAGTCACAATAAAAATGATTTGTCGCAGCAAGCCTGCGTGATCAGCGTTGTCATTTCGCTCGGCCAGTATACGGCATCACTAACTTACTAAAGTAAGTATGCGAAATACTAGTGAGCTTCTAATGATTAATTCACTACAATGTACATTATGAAAACGAGAGAAATCGAGAAACGGTGCTGCCGGAGCGAGCGGGGGACAGCCATGACGCTAAAGCAGACCACGACGTTGGCGTCTGCTATGCGGAACGCAAGCCGCCACACCAAAGCGCCCTTGTGCTTTTGAAACTTGTTTCATTTTATACACATCTCTAAATTATACACACAATAATCTTAGTTCTAAAAAAGTTAATTGAATGTTAAATACAATAAAAAACCTTTTCTGTTGAGAGCAGTTGAGAGCAAAATAATAATTTTGAAATGTTTTTGCAAATACCGTTAGAATCCAGACGCCGCTTCCATCGCGTCCAATTTTCGTCCCCAGTGGTTCTATGGGCATGTCATTCCCTTGGTCTGGGTGCTCTCGTGGTCGCCTCTTTGACTTGGTATTGACCAACAAAATTGGCATAGGAGCGTATGAGGCTAGGCTAGAGCACTGCACGGGCTCGTGCCTACCCGAAAACCTGCCTGGCCCGGCCGGGCCGGGTATAGTAGGTTTCACGGCGGGCCCGGGCCGGGCTCGGGCCTGAAGCTCCGGGCTTAGGGCCGGGCCCGGGTTTGAGGTGGCGGGCTCGGGTCGGGCCGGGCCTGGGCTTTTCTCAGTTCTTAAAGGAACACGAAAGTGAAATACTCAATTGGTTTAGACTGATAATGTGTACTCTGAGAACTTGAATATACTTAATTTTACCACCACAAGTTTATTAACACAGGAAGAAATCAAGGCCAATGTTTCATTTTAGAATTTCGTGCTGAAATCTCCGCGCGTGGCGTCACGGATGTCAAACTGTATTCGTCGTATTTTGGGTGCACTGGCTCTTCGAAATTTCCTGAAGCTTGGTATGTTAAGTCTATGGGCTGCTCAGAGGTCAATTTACTTCATGTTTACCGATTAAGATTTACGTAGGCCCCAGAAGACGCCGCCAGAATCTATGACGGGACGACTTCTGCTGCGCGAATTTCAAGGTGGTGTCGCCACCCTCATTTTCGCGCTTACCAAGTATTGGCACGGCGAGCGTGGTTATTTTGGAATTATAAGAGAGTATTTTGCTGATAATGGAAAAATTACTGTTCTCTTTAGTCCCCCCTTTAAGTTTATTCCAAAGACGTTGCGCATACATGTATGTTTCACATTTTATCTCGAAAGAATGATTCTTTTATGTTGAGCTAGACATTTGGAGTTCTAGGATGGACAAATACTGAAATCCTTTTGCTTCTTGCATATGGGGCTAATTGATTTATCTGAAGCGGGCGAGCTCAATGTGAATAGACCAGACGCTTACATAGTTAACATCTGGCTGTTCTGGGTTTTATTCGCATTCCTTATTATTTTATATCGCAAATGTTATTCTATGATCACAGTAATTAAATTGGTATAATAAATTTATAAGTTATCAACGCCAGAGCTCTAAAGCTGGGAAACGACATTGAATATTCCAGCCCTCCACTAAAACGAAAGGATTGCGCGGAGTCTCGTTACATAGTATCCCTATAAAGACATTTGTTTTCCGTGGCTCCATCACGGCTTCCAGTGGTCATGTCACACGAGATGGACATGCTCGGCCTGCTATGTGCGCCCACATTGTCAGCGTCTGAGCTTTCGCCTTCTTCCGCTATAGCAGGGGTCTCAAACTCACATCAGATAACGGTCTGCATTCACGAAAATTTACTCCCGCAAGGGCCAGGACAGTGGGTAGGGGGGGGGGGTGAGGAATAGGTTGTACCGAATGTAACCTAATTCTGCTATTTGAAATAGCTTTCCCATATCTCATATATCGGTCATTACTGAAGGGTATTTGGGGGGGGGGGGGGGGAGATTCCAACATTATGTCTATACCTACCTCCAAAATGAGTAAAATCTGGACGCCGATTCTGAAATATAGACTTTTCTTTCACGGTCATGTATCAACGCATGGTGGACGCATGGGGGTGCCTCACAAGAAAATGGTTTAGACCTGTCATGACGACGTAGCTTAACCCTTTGAAGCGCTATGTACACAACTGTGTACGCCATTTGATTTTGTTATTTGTATCAATTAGGGTCTAAGTAGGAGCAAGATATATCAAGCTTTCGATGAATTGAACGTCCCGCATAATGAATTTGTCTTCATTTAACTTCATTTTGAAGTTTACTGTTGCATATGATCTCTTTGCTGAAGGCGCAACCCCTTTCGACGAGTCGTTCGACGTGCCGCTTTCTGCGAGCCGCGTGAAAAGTATAATTTTTCTCTGCTCAAAATGAACATAACCAAAAAATGAACTTTCACTGTATTTCTACACTGACATTACATTCTATTTATGCCAAAACAGAGCATCAATGACCTCGTAATAAAGAGATATTTATTGACAACTTAATTTGGATTAGTTACAATAACACGCATAAATTGACATATTATGACTAATTTTGTTGCAACAGAATACTGAGTGCCTTGAAATAACGCTGTATCAATTTGACACATTTACAGACAGTTTTTCTTAGGTGGTGCCTTGAAGGGTTAAGGGCGTACTTATAAAGAGAAAAATATCCGACGAAGGCAGTCGTGGGTGGGCCGCGGGCCGCATGTTTGAGACCCCGGCGCTATACAGTGCGAGAGATATATGATACTGCCGCAACAGTGTTGGAATGTGCAGAAATAGCACAGGTCCATTAAAAAACAAGGCGTCGGGCAAAGTATATCCGCTTACGAAATGCCTGGCATGAAAAAAGACAATTACGAATTCCGTGCTATGTGATTTATGTCCATTTACCTCGAGCCATATGAGTAAGCGTCTAAAAGCTTATTCACACCTTTATTACCAAACTGGAACAAACCCAGAGAATTGATCGAGATCTCTTCGCCCACCTCCTGTCAGTCGTATAGCCCAATGAACACCTTCTACCAGTAAAACATCGTTAGGAATGCGTACACCATCATAATATCAAAAAAAAAAGAGAGCCCGGTGCATAACGTGCATAGCATACGCTGCTGAAAACTGCAAGGAGAAGCCCTCAAAGAGGAGTTTTATAGATGACATTGAAGACCGGCACGACATCCGGGAGCGAGAGAAATGAAGGAATGAGCTGGACAGCTATGTTCATTGCAGTGGCGTAGCCAGGGGACGGCACATCGGGCCCGTGCCCCCCCCCCCCCCGAAAATTTTTTTTTTCACCATGGCATACAGAGCAAAAATGGCCATTTCACCCCCCCCCCCCCCGAAAAAATTTCTGGCTACGCCTCTGGTTCATTGTGCTGAAGTCCGCAGAGACATTTTAAATTTGCTGCAGTGGTGGAAGCTTTTAAAAACAAAGACAGGCGACGCCTTCACAATTCGCCAGGCAGATGTACTCCCCTGCGGCTAGCGCAAGCAGTGCGAGAAACTTTAGCGCGGCAGGATATGTGATGCAACAGCCCATGACGTGCTTAAAGCCGGTGCTATTGATAATTTGATTTTTTTGCACAATGACATCTGAAGAAAAAAGCAGTAAAATATGGAACAAAAAAAAAATGCTATAGTGTATATACTATAGCGCGGTGCGATAGATAAAAAGAATGCTATGACAAATATTTTTTTCTTCCTTTCGGCTGCTTATACGTATTTCTAAAAGTACACTAGGTGCGCGCGGTTCATTATCATTTTTGTCTTGGTTAGTGTAAGTACAAGAACATAATGAATTTTGCTTTCTTTCTGTATTTTTCTTGCCGTGGCAAGGTCAAATACTTCTTTCTCCGGGGGGCAAGGTGCTACTATGCTGAAGACAGGCGCTACATATCCAGAAGGGTACACGATTCACTTTGTCGTTAGAGCATGCTTTAAATTTTAATATACCGCAATGTAAACAAAGGGAAGAGAGCGTACTGTTCCTTGTGTCCTCTGTTTTTATTGCGCTCTGTATTGAAATTCAACTCATGCTGCAAGTCACTTTCTTTGCTACAATATCTGCTGCGAAACGCTCTTGATGCTCCCCATAATTGACGTTTCGGCACCCAGAACGGGAGCCTTGTTCAGAATCACTATGAACAAGGCTCCTATTCTGGGACCCGCAACGTCAACGCATTTTTATTCTCTTGTGGTCGATTTCCTCATCTTTTTATTCAATCATTCTTCGAAGCCTTGATTGCATGCCCATAGTATTTGCAGAAAAAGTAGGTACAGTCTACCACTGCCAAGCAAACATTCATTGCATCCAGTATATCAGCTCAGCTGTTTTCACCGTGATCCCCCTTTTTACAAGAAATTACCGTAGGTTAATGTATAACTGTTAGCGAAGCATGCGCCACCAAATCGTAGATATCTGCCACTTAAAACACCTTGTTGTCGATTTCGTGTTCGGGCAACACCACCTATATTATTGGCTCGGGCCCCTGTCGGGCCCGATCTGCGGTCGGGCCGGGCCGGGCCGGGTAGGCGAATTTTTTTCCTCGGGTACGGGCCGGGCCCGGGTCTCGCTTTGAGTCACCGGGCCGGGCTCGGGCGGATAAGTTTAAACAAGTTCCGGGCCCGGGCCCAAAAACCCCGGCCCGTGCAGTGCTCTAGGCTAGGCTATGACACGGTTAACACGGAAATCCTGGTGTGTACGTAATGGAATTATTTCCTCCAGTGACGTGTCGCACATAACTGTGTAGTACGGAGCGTGGTAGGCGGGTATGCGCCACAGGTGATTCACAGTTTATGTCTACCCAAGAACGGCGAGTACATACATTGGTAAATTTAACGGAGACCGTCAAGAAAATGCGGCATCAGCCGCGTTGGCCCGACAAATTCAAAGACGAAAAAAATTGAAGGACACTTTGTACATTCCAAAGTGTGTTCGGCGAAAGCGTGTGACCATTCCACTGACTATGCCATGTCTTTTATCTTTTACACTCTCAGTGGCATAACACACAAACCCAATGTGTGCTTGTCTTCTTTTTTTAATTTTCTACCGCGAATCGCAGCGAGGCGCGAGACTAATCTTCCTCCGTTCGCATGCGTTAGTATTTTCTCGCGCTTTGCGCATCGTGAAAACGCCATCCGCGTTCCAGCGCTTAAATTGACGGACCCTTTGTAAATTCGAAAATGTATTCCGTGAACGCCTGTGACCATTGAGACGGCGTCGGTCAGAATGATTGCAAACGCTGGGCACAGCGACGCCACGCAAGCAAAGCGCGAGCGCTGTAGAGTCCGACGCGACCGGCGTCCGTTTGCGCATCCCAGCGGCCGCCTGGCTCCGTGCCAGAGCTCGGACAGACGGACAGACGGACGGACGGACGGACGGACGGACGGACGGACGGACGCCGGACGGACGCCGGACGGACGCCGGACGGACACCGGACGGACACCACACGGACGTAAGCATGAGACATTAAAGGCTTTCGCCTTAAAATTACACCATCTCCCACTGAAGGGAACCATGTGTAGATGCGAAGCAGCGGGCGCTAACGCTTACACTGGCGGCAGTGTTGACGCTGGCGCTCATCGCGGCGTTGCGCAGGAAAGAAATCTAGGGAGGCGCAATCACGCAGGGATGGACCGCTGTTTCCTACTGGAACATGCCAATCGCTGCCAATGGGCAATGAGAGACAAAAGACTCGGACTGGACACAGAGACCGCTTTTAGTTAACGCGCACGCTGCGAATTTTTATCGTTCGACAAAGCACAGGAGAAATCTCCCACCGGCACTACCTAGCAGGTCAAGATCCAGTGCCTATATATAAGGGGTGGCCAGTGAACGGTTGTGCAGCGTGAGCAGTCAGTTTTAGGGGCGAAGCTCCTTAAAGCGGCACCCGTTCGTCCCTCGTCGTAGTCGTAGTGCGTAACAAGTCTTACGCTTTGACCTCCAAGGTGGTGCCGGTGGGAGATTTCTCCTGTGCGTTGTTGAACAATAAAAAATTCGCAGCGTGCGCGTTAACTAAAAGCCGAATTCTTCTGTCTCTCATTCCCCATTAGCAGCCATTGGCATTTCTCCTGTGCGTGATTAAACAATAAAAATTTTGTTCAAAACGCCGTTGATTGATGAAATAAACCAACGAAAGACGCCAGATGTTTTCTAAAAGCAAAACGAAAAGACTCCAGATGTTTCTAAAGCAAAACGAAAAGACGCCAGCTGCTTAACGAAAGACGCCAGGTGTTTTCTAAAGCAATGGTTTTATAATCAAAACCATATCGCGATACAGGTTTGTAGTTGACGATGCTCGTTGCCGTCGGTGTGTGCTCGTATGGATAAGGATGCCGCTGCAACCAGTGCAAGAACCACTTAGCTTACATTTCACCGACCACAAAGCGGTCATAATGAAAGGACAACGGAAAGCAGCTATAAAAGTTTGATAAAACATTTAATCAATCGTTTCACGTCATTTTTATCGGGCAAATTAACGGAAGAAATTTCGCGGTTTAACCGATGATTACTTCCAGGAGCTTCGCCCAATCTCATCATCATTCACCTCGTGGATCTGCCGTCAATTTTTTAAAGACGATAGTCTTTCTTAGGATACTTCAACGCAAAAATTTTGGTCTGTCTGTCTGTCTGTCTGTCTGTACGTAACCCGATTCAGCTACTCGGCCAAAGTTTAACTACTTTATGAACGCCCAGCCATCTTGAATAGCACTAGTGGTGCCAAGCCTGAACGTAGTGCGAAGCTGGGCAGCTTTCTTTGTTTTTCTTGGGTTTTCTCTTTCTCCCGCCCCCCCTGTTTTCGTTCTTTTTGTATTTTTCTGTCTTTTCTGTCTTTTTAAATGCGAAGCATTTCTTAGCGAACTTCGGCGACTTTCAGCGTATCTATCTATCTATCTATCTATCTATCTATCTATCTATCTATCTATCTATCTATCTATCTATCTATCTATCTATCTATCTATCTATCTATCTATCTGTCTGTCTGTCTGTCTGTCTGTCTGTCTGTCTGTCTGTCTGTCTGTCTGTCTATCTATCTATCTATCTATCTATCTATCTATCTATCTATCTATCTATCTATCTATCTATCTATCTATCCGCCTACGACTTTGTGCTCTGTTGGCCGTATCGTTAATGGGATTTATATCAAAACTGGTATGCCATTACGTGACTGTGTATCATGAAAATCATGACTAACTTGTCGTGATAAGTATGATTTACACGCCATGGCCGTAGTGCTCCTGAGGCCGTTTTCTTAAGTTCATATATTCAAAAATTGGTATGATGATACATTTCTGCATGACCAACATAAATGATAGGTGGTAATATGAAAATCATGACGTGCATATCATGTACAACATGATTTACATGCCACGCTCATGGTGCGCTGACGGCTGTTGCGCTAGCTTGATATACACAAAATTTGGTATTGCGTGACGTGACTGTATGACAAACCTAAATGACAAGTGGTAATATGAAAATCATGACATGTCATGTGCAACATGACTAGCATGCAACGCTCATATGGCACGTTCGCGGCCGTTTTGCTCGCTTTATATACACCAAATTAGGCATTGCGTGACGTGACTGTATGACGAACATAAATGCCAAGTAGTAATATGGAAATAATGACATGTAATATCAACATGACTTGCATACCACACTCATGGCACGCTCGGGGCCGTTTCGCTAGCTTGATATACACCAAATATGGTGCTGCGGGACGTGACTGAATGACGAACATAAATGCCAAGTGGTAATATGGAAATCATGACATGTCATGTGCAACGTGACTTGCATGCCACGCTCATGGCACGTTCGCGTATATTTCGCTAGCTTGATATACACCAAAATTGGTATTGAGGGACTTGACTGTATAACGAACATAAGTGGCAGGTGGTAACATGAAAATCTTCGCATGCATGTCATCCACAATGCCATTTACATGCCACGCTCATGGTGCGCTTGCGTCCAGTTCGCTAGCTTGATATACACCAAAATTGGTATTGCGCGACGTGACTGTATGACGAACATAAATGACAGGTCCTAACATGTAAATCATTACCTGCTTATTAAGGTGAAAGCCCTTAATGTGTCATGCTCCCGTCCCTCCGTCCGTCCTTCCATCCGTGCCCTGGCACGGTGCCAGGTGGTCGCCGGGCGCGCAAACGGACGCCGGTCGCGTCGGACTCTACAGCGCTCGCGCTTTGCTGCCGTAGCGTCGCTGTGCCCAGGGTGTCCAATCATGCAAGGAGGGGAGACGCGCGCATCGCTATCCATTCTGACCGACCCCGTCTCAATGGGCACAGGTGTCCGCGGAACACACTTTGCAATTTACGAAGTGTCCGGTGATTTAAGCG
>JALIZH010004682.1:0-33675 GCA_030522465.1 Rhipicephalus appendiculatus | reverse complement strand
GAAGGCGTCGCTTAAGAAAAAAGCCGGCAGATCCCACGCACTGTGGGAATCGATGTAATGCGAAGCAGCCAGGAAGGAGCAAATCCTGCTTTATATAATTTGCATGTCATGTTTTACATGTTAGGACCTGTCATTTGTGTTCGTCATACAGTCACGTCGCGCAATACCAATTTTGGTGTATATCAAGCTAGCCAACTGGACGCAAGCGCACCATGAGCGTGGCATGTAAATGGCGTTGTAGATGACACGCATGCCACGATTTTCATGTTACCACCTGCCACTTATGTTCGTTATACAGTCATGTCACTCAATACCAAATTTGGTGTATATCAAGCTAACGAAACGGCCGCGAGCGCGCCATGAGCGTGGAATGCAAGTCATGTCGCTCATGACATGTCATGATTTCCATATTACCACTTGTCATTTATGTTCGTCATACAGTCATGTCACTCAATACTAAATTTGGTGTATCTCAAGCTAACGAAACGGCCGCGAGCACGCCATGAGCGTGGCATGCAAGTCATGTCACACATGACAAGTCACGATTTTCATATTACCACTTGTCATTTATGTTCGTCATACAGTCACGTCACTCAATACCAAGTTTGGTGTATATCAAGCTAACGAAACGGCCGCGAGCGCACCATGAGCGTGGCGTGTAAATCATACTTTTCATGACAAGTTAGTCATGATTTTTATGATATGACCAGCCATTTACGTTCGTCATAGAGTCATGTTATGCCATACCAAATTTGGTATAAATCCAATGAACGATACGGCCGGGAGAGCACAAAGTCGTAGGCGGCTAGATAGATAGATAGCTAGATAGATAGATAGATAGATAGATACGCTCAAAGTCGCCGAAGTTCGCTAAGAAATGCTTCGCATTTAAAAAAAGAGCCGCTTAAGTGCTCTTGAAATAATATTATTAACGTGACAATCCCATCTAAGGTCAGACGTTACTGTTAGTCCATGGTACTTGGGTCATTTCACGCCAAGTGTCCCAATCAAGGCGCTCGACAAAAATCGCTTTCTCTAAAAAAATCTGAGAAAAGTACACACATATAGACATTACCTTGCAGTTTTTTTCCCAAAATAATTTGATGAGCAAAAATTTCCGGGCACGTGAGCGCCATTGAACTTCTCGAAATATTGGAAAATCAGGTATGAAAAAAATTCGCTGTAAATCGACCGTTCCAGTCATTTTTTGGACACCTGCTTTTTTGCGTTTTTCGAGCATGGTGATTTCATTATACGACAGTTCCTTGTAGTACCTTTATCTTTTTTTTTTGCTTCTTAGCGCGGAGGTAAAGTTGAGTGAATTGTACCGTTTTCAGCAGTTTTTTTTTACAAAAGACGATTATAGATCAAATGCACAAATTATTTTATAGAACTTTTTATAAAACCTAATATTTCCTAAAATTTTTGTTTTGCCTGTGTGCGGTGCATAAGCTGCAAAATAAAATCCTGAACATGGTAAAAGCATTACCTTGGCATATGTTGAGACATCTCTAGCACCCTAAGGTGGTCCAAGAGAAAAATAAGTAGAAAAAGGGCATACGATTGAGAAGCATAATGATTTTTTCCATAGAAAGTTTAATCAAGGTTGTTTTTGTTTTAGTGAACAAAAAATTTTTTGAAGTTTAGTCCCACCATTGCATTGTTTTGCTAGGGCGGGAATACAAACCAAGTGAATTTGGTGCATAAAAAAAGAGGTTGTGTATTCGTAACCCATGTTTTTCAGTTTCTTTCGCTGGTACTTTATATTGTCTACTACATGTCAAGGTGATAATAAACAAAGGTAAAAAATGTAACAACGCGATTGCCTTAGATGTCACAATTCTCCCAATAATGAATCGCGTTACTTATTGCATTGCTTGCGCACACCGCAGGCGGCGGAGGCGTACAACTACGCCACAAAAATGGGCTGTTGTGATGTCATAACAGCTGTAAACACTGCAAGTTACCAGACTGACAAATCCTACTTTAACCAAAAAAAAATATCCACGCATCTCCACGAAGTGAATCATGACGAGTGGGCGAATCTCTGGGTATCGCATCGGTGAGTAACCGTACGTTACCGGAGCGTTGCCCCATATAATGTAAATTGAGTGACATAAAGTGTATGTAGAAATGTAAATTTATTTCGTCTTCCAGTCGTCTTAGGTAATTCAAGGAGGATTTAGAAAATTGCTGGAGTGGAGGATACGCCTCGAAAGTGAATCCAAGAACCCGCCATCTTACCGGTGGCAAGATACCATTTAATATTGGTAATCTGCTTCTTGCAACCGCCTAATTGAGGATGTGAAAAATAGTTTGGCATATTCCGTCCGCAGGGTCGCGTATGACGCACGGAAGGCGTCAATACACACGTCGTCACATCGTCCGCCGTCCGTCGCAGAATACATAACTTCGTGTGGATCTGCTGTAAATATCCTCGCTCACGCCTCCGTTCTCCGGTTTACATGAACGTTGAGACAACTTACTTTGACGCCCATTGATTCTCAGAGCCGCACGCAATAAGTAACGCAATTATTCATTGGGGGGAATCGGGACATCTAACCCGATGACATTGTTATATTTTTGTCTCTGTTAATTGATATTTAATAAACGATACCAAGTACTAACAAAATGAACTGAAAACGATATGCTATGAATACACTACCTCTTTTTTTTATGCAGCACATTCAGTTGGTTTGTATTGGCCCCATAGCAAAATAATGCAATAGTCAGACCATGGCCTCCAAGACTGCGCGCCGGCGGGTTTCCCTCCGGTCGTCCCAATCACACCGAGAGAGTGTAATTTCAGTGGTGGGCGTGGCCCGCTCCTCCTCCGCACCGCGGCGCTTGCCACTGAGGGCCGGAAAGACTGCCGCGCTGTTGGCGCGGCTTTCATAAGGTGGGAGAAAAATGTTTTTGCGCTTTTATATAACCTCCCACTGATTTGTAAATGTTAGGTCAAGGTGTACCAGATCAAAAGTGCATGCTAGGGCTTATTAATTCTCAAATGCGTTTCTTTTTTTTTTTTTTTTTTTGCTGTGGATATGCGCCTCCTACATTAGAACACTTAGAAGTGTGACACCTCTTCAAGAGATCCGCATATGCTGGAACCGCACTATACTTCCAAGTTTTGCGGGCTGTATAGTATGCGGTGCTGGCGAAGGAGAACAAAAAGAGAACGATTATTGGGCTGGGCGAGATGACGCTCGGGGTTCGCGCTTGCCCTGCCGCTGATGACCGATCACTCGTAGCCAGGCCTTTAGTGTTAAAGTAAAGGTGTTTTTCTTGTCGCTTCCGTGTTCTCTGTGGAAACGTGACGTGAGAAGTCGCCTCGATATAACATCAGATCGCCATATCGGAAACGACTGGTCACCGACAATCCCACGATCGAGAGAGCACCAGTTACTGGAAAGCGGCGCGTACGAATACGCATGTGACCGGCGCACCTTCGAAGGCCGCACTTCTGTACGCTCGGGCGCCGGGTTTAATAACCCGGCGCCACCGAGTATGTAGTACCTACTTCGCCCGTATCCTAAACCCAAGAAGGCGGAGGAACCGAACGCTGTGAGACTTGCTTGTCAGGATTGCATGGCACGCGCCATGAATATACTCTCTAATAAACTCCATCAACCGGTCGATGTCATACACTATCAAAAAAAAAGCATAAACTAAATTGTTCCTAGCCTAACTAAAATTCAAAATAACTTCTGATAGTCCCTGTAAAATCAACGGTCGGGAAGACCAACGATATAGAAACTGAACTTTTCGAAGCTCCGCGGCGTATTCACAGATGCAACACCAGTAATAATCGTGATACAAAAACACAAAAACAGATTTGCATGTAGCACGGTGTGAGCGCAACGGCGACGCCAAAATTTGCTCTCCTTTTCGCAAAACACCAGCGACGCATCCACGCACGGTAACCGCGCCAACGCCTCAGCATGAGCGCGTTACAAAAAATCACCGCATCTCGACGAAGTGAATGATGATGACTGGGCGAAGCAGGGGGGATCGTTCGGTGTTACCGTAAATCACCCGTGACATTGCCCACTCACGCATGTAAATGAGTGACAAAGCGGTGTACAGTTATATACAATGTTTGTTGGTCATAAATGGTATGCCGTGTTGAGTTGTGGATTTCGTTTTGCCTTCATTATTACTGCTTAGTGGTCCATGAAGTGTAGAGCCAATGGTTCTTCGATCGGATCTAGCCTGAAGTTGGCAAAGACGAGGTCTAGGCACGTTCCCCTGGTGGTTGTTGGTTGTTTCCACTCATACCAAATGCATCGTAGAGAGTATCGAATGCATCGTAGAGCGTATATCGTGATATACTGCACAAGCCGTTTTTGCCGTTTTGCCGCCGCTTGCGAGCTTTCGCCTCCGGGCTAGCAGCTTGTTGTCGGCGTTGCCGTTGAGCCGCCGCTTCCGGCGCCCTCAACTCCGAGTCCGCTGGGCGTTTTTGTCGTTTTGCCGCCGCTTCCCGCGCCTTACGTTCGTTTTTATCCATGGCAAAAAGAGAATGTTCCATGGTCGTCATCGTCATCAGGTACCTTGCACGTGCTAACGCGCTTATTCTTCATCGTCATCATCGTCATCGTCATCGTCATGGCGTATAGTGGGTACCTTGCATGTGCTGTGCACGGCACCGCCCGCCGACAAGTCTCGGTCCTAAGGTGCTTCGCCCCTAAAACTAAGTTCGAGCGCACGCTGGAGAAAGAACGCTGAGCCGACCAAACTCGGGACTAGGTATCAGCAATCGGCATGCTCTTTCCTCGCGATATCGCCGACGCCGCTGGGTCTGGCGCAAGAGCTGCGCTCGTATAGCGCACAATGCTTCGCACTCGCCTGCAAGGTTTCCCCAGTTTTCCTTTCCAACTACCTCCTGTCACACCGCAGAAGAAAGAGACAGGGAGGAGGGTGGAGGCGGTCGGCATACGTCTAGACTGAACGTCGCCGGTGCTGCGACGGCTCCGGACAGGCTACAGGCATGTTTTATTCATTTATGGCCGCCAATTTGCATTGCAAGTTTTACGGTGTTTGTTAGATACGTCGGGTGTTGTAAAAATGAACATCGAACGAACCAATGTGCACGCTGGTATGCCGTGCGCTCTGCTTTCTGCCGCGTTGCCGCGGTCCCCGCTGCCGCCGGAACCCTCAGTTAGAGCGCCCTTTCGCGGTAGCCGGGCCCGACGCGCATTAGATTTTTTTGCTGGGGAGGGCGGCGATTGGGACGGCCCGAGGGAAACCTGCCGGCGCGCAATCTCGGAGGCCATGGTCAGACTACACATCAAAAATTTTTTTCTCAATTAAAACAAAAACTACTGTGATTAAACTTTCTGTGGAAAACGTTGTTATCGTTCTCAATCGTACACCCTTTTCATATTTTTGATTGGACCACCTTAAGGTGCTGCAGACGTCTCAATATAGGCCTAAGTAGCGTTCTTACCAAGTTCAGGGTTTTATTTTACATCTTATGCACCGCATACCAGCAACCAATTAGGAGATAGTACGTTTTATGAAGAGTTCTATAAGAACAAGTGCTGCATTTCACCTCTAATCGTCTTTTGTAAAAAAAAAAATCCGCAAAGCACTACAATTCACTCAACTCTACCTACGCGCAAAGGAGTAAAAAGTATAAAGCTATTATAAGGAACTGTCCTATAGTGAAATCACAATGCTCAAAGAACGCAAAACGCAGGTGTTAAAAGAATGCCTGGAACGGTCACTTTTAGCGAACTTATTGTAGTACCTGGGTTTCCAACATTTCGCAAAGTTCAAATGGCGCTCACGTGCCCAAAAAAGCCGGCAGATCCCACGCACTGTGGGAATCGATGTAATGCGAAGCAGCCAGGAAGGAGCAAATCATGCTTTACATAATTTGCATGTCATGTTTTATTGTTTATGTTCGTCCCAAGGTCACGTCGCGCAATACCAGTTTTGGTGTATATCAAGCTAGCGAACTGGACGGAAGCGCACCATGAGCGTGGCATGTAACTGGCGTTGCAGATGACATGTATGCCAAGATTTTCATGTTACCAACTTCCACTTAAGTTCGTTATACAGTCATGTCACTCAATACCATATTTGGTGTATATCAAGCTAACGAAACGGCCACGAACGCGCCATGAGCGTGGAATGCAAGTCATGTCGCTCATGACATGCATTGATTTCCATATTACGACTAGTCATTTATGTTCGTCATACAGTCATGTCCCTCAATACCAAATTTGGTGTATATCAAGCTAACGAAACGGCCGCGAGGACGCCATGAGCGTGGAATGCAAGTCATGTCGCTCATGACAAGTCATGATACTATATTACCACTTGTCATTTATGTTCGTCATACAGTCACGTCCCTCAATACCAAATTTGGTGTATATCAAGCTAACGAAACGGCCGCGAACGCGCCATGAGCGTGGATTGCAAGTCATGTCGCTCATGACATGTCATGATTTCCATATTACCACTTGTCATTCGTGTTCGTCATACGGTCATATCACTCAATAACAAATTTGGTGTATCTCAAGCTAACGAAACGGCCGCGAGCGCGCCATCAGAGTGGCATGTAAATCATGTTGTTCATGGCATGCACGTCATTATTTGCATATTGCGACCTGTCATTTATGTTCGTCATACAGTCACGTCACTCAATCCCAAATTTGGTGTATATCAAGCTAACGAAACGGCCGCGAGCACGCCATGAGCGTGGCATGTAAATCATACTTTTCATGACAAGTTATTCATGATTTTCATGAAATGACCAGCCATTTATGTTCGTCATACAGTCATGTTAAGCCATACCAAATTTGGTATAAATCCCATTAACGGTACGGCCAGGAGAGCACAAAGTCGTAGGCGGCTAGATAGATAGATAGATAGATAGATAGATAGATAGATAGATAGATAGATAGATAGATAGATAGATAGATAGATAGATAGATAGATAGATAGATAGATAGATAGATAGATAGATAGATAGATAGATAGATAGATAGATAGATAGATAGATAGATACGCTCAAAGTCGCCGAAGTTCGCTAAGAAATGCTTCGCATTTAAAAATTTTTGTCGCTCAAATTATTTAGGGAAAATGATGTATAAGTAATGTCTATGTGGGCGATATTTTCTCAGGCTTTTTACAGAAGTTGAATTTTGTCGAGCACCAGGATTGGGACTGTTGGCATGGAATGACGCACTTGTGGTGTGAGACTGCCGTTACCAGGCTATCGTTTACGGCATAAGGAAACTCCTGTACGTGATGTTTTCTTTGTTACTCGCAAAACGACAGTATTTTTTCAAGATTAATAGTCATTTGCCAGTTAGTACAACACGAGGAAACTGTTTTCAGTGCATTATTTAAAGTGACTTGGTCGATTGAAGAAGTAACTTTTTGTAGAGTATACAGTCGTCAGCAAAAAGTCTTATGCTGACGGGGATGTCGGTAGGTAAATCGTTAATAAAGATTAGAAGTAGTGCAGAAGCCAAAACGCTACCCTGAGGAACTCAGGGGACGTAAGTAAGTTTAGAATTGGTATAGTTAACTTGTACAAATTGCTTCCGGTTTGATAGGTACTCCTTCATCCATCCTCTAAAGGGCCCCTGGACTAATATGCGTTCAAATTTTAGCATTAGTTTTTCGTGTGATACGCCATTAGAGGCCTTTCAGAAATCAACCAATACATGGTCTGTCGAGTTTTGGTTATCAATACTATTCGATATGTCGTGTATAAGTTCAACAAGTTGAGCGACTGTGGATGATCCCTGCCGGAACTCATGCTGCGCCGGTGATAGAATGATATTTTGCTCAAGGTAAGAATTTATATGTTTCAAGATGATATTTCGAGCAGTTTACACGAAGTGCTAGTAAGGAAGATGGGCCAAAAGTTAGAAGGCTTGTTTTCATTTCCTTATTTGTGGACTCGGATAATTTTTGCGATCTTCCAATCATTTGGTGGAGCACAAACGGGGGAGGATTTTTTACCGATTATTGTTAGATAATGAGATAATAGCTGAGCATATCTCTTAAGAAAGGCGTTTAGAATTTTATCTGGTACGGGGCTTCTTTTATATATGTAGTTTCAGTAGTAGGTTAACCACACCACCTCAGGTTATGATCAAATGTGCTAGAGCTATGTTAAAGAAAGTTTTAAGGCTCCTTAGGTGACCATCGCCCGCTGTGAAAACGGAATGAAAGTACTCATTTAGTATGTCAGCTGTGTTTTCATCTTCCTTTGCACACTCGGCACTGGAGTTAGCCTTTGGTAAAAGGTACTTCCGGAATTTTTGCGGAGAGAACTTCAAAAAATTACCGAGGTAATTACTGTAACGAAAGTAATTATCTTTAGCTATTTTTACCTTTGCTTTCATGTTTTTTTATGACTAGCGTAAGCCTGTGTTTATGATTTGCTTGGTAATTCGTTTTCAAATACTTTCTCAACCTTACCACCTTCATTTTTTTTGATGGATGATGTCGCCTGTAATCCAAGAATTACGTCTGTTTTTCATCTTTGTACGAGAGCGCACATATGTATGAATGCAGTGGAGTACGATTGATTTGAATTTTCGCCAGATAATCCCTACGTTACTATCAGGAGTATCGGCAGGTTCTTCCAAGGCGATTAGTTCGTAAAAAAGATATTCCAGTATGCTCTCATCATCTGCCTTGCTGAAATCGGAGTAAGTGTTGATTAGCTTTTGCGGCAAACTGGCACCACGTACAGGGAGGGAGCGTTATTTGATTTTCGGATCTGATATGTCATCAATTACTTCATTTTTTGCGTCGCCTGCCAAAATGGGGTCGCTCAAGAATAACAAGTCGAGAACATTAGAACTTGTTGCTTGTGCGCGTGTAGGTTCTGTCACGATTCAACAGAGATTAAATGAGAGCATCAAATCTATAAGCAAATCGGAATATGTTTTCAGTGGTATGTCAGTTTATATCTGGCAGCTTAACATCGCCAAGTACGATTAACCTAGATCCAAACACGTGCATGTACGCATACACTCCCTTCCACATCACAAGAAGAGCTTCGATATACGCAGCCGACAACAATTGGGCGAAGAGTGAGAAGCAGTCTTCTGCAAGAACTTTAACACGATAGCGTTAAAGAGCCTGCTTCGCAGAAATTTCGGTGTCGGCGTAGCCGTCGTTGGTTGTGAGTGCAAAATCATCATCTTTTGCATGACCAAAAGTCGAGAAAGATGTAAATAAAATAAATAATAAAAATGTTTGGTTCGAAGTGAGAATCTTACCCAAGCCGTATGCGTTGCGAGCAGGTGTAGGAAAAGAAAAAGAAGCGCGCCGGCATATTAGCATCAGCAACGTTTTTATGTACTAGCGCCTGCCTGTAAACAGCTGCAATTTCATCCAAACCTGAGGGCAATAAACAAGCGAGTAACATAAGGTCACTTCAAAGTTGAGAAACAAGATAGATGACAGTTTGTGAACAACAAAAACATGCCGTCCTCGCCATGAAACCGAGACTGCGTCCTCACGCACCACCGCGTGCACGAGTGGTAATCGGTATGGTAGGTATGAATAACATTAGTGTGGTCCTGAGTATCAGACTGGCACTGATGTTGGCCGCTCCCACGTGTGCGACAGCATAAAAATTGTAAATGGAAAAACAAACTAAAAAATTACAGCACAAGAAAAAAAATACGTTGTATCCCCAGGGTGTATCCCTTGCTTGCCCTGCTGGAACGAGTCGAAATATTGGCGCGTTTTTTCAACACAAAGACTGTGCCGAAATCATATGTCATCGACCACTTACGACACGTTCGCGCCGTCGTATATAACATTTGTGACCCTCAACAGACCAGACTTTTTCAGGACGTTTCACAGACTCATTTCCTACCTAGACTTCATCAATTGATACAAAATTCAGCTCGTCAGCCAGAACCAAAAAAACCGACAGCAACTGCAGGCGCACGTATACCTGCCATACAAACGTGGAGCTTTGCACAAGCCATTTTGTCGCCAGACCAGAGACGGCGCCGCCCGCTAGGCAACATGGCGGCGCCGATGGACAAAAGTTCTATGTTAACATCTCGCTATTCCATGCTTTATTTCCATTCCTTATTATTTTATATCTAAATGTTATCTTGTAGTCGCAGTAATAAATGTAATAGAATAAATTTACACCTAAAACTTATCGCAAGAGAGAGCACGGTGCTCTAAAGGGGGAAATTTTCTTGAAAGCTCCAGCCCTCCACTAAAACGAAACGACTACATGGAGTCTCGTTACACAGAATCCCTATATAAAGACATTCTTTCTCCGTGCCTCCATCACGGCCCCCAGTGGTCATGCGACGCGAGATGAACATAAACAGCCGGCCTTGTGCGCCCACATTGTGAGCGTCTGAGCTTTCGTCTTGTTATTTTATATCGGAAGTCTCAAATTCATTTCAACTAACGTGCCGTATTTACGAAAATTTACTCCCGCAAGGGCCAGGACAGTGACGAAGGTCAGAGCGGGGGGGGCGGGGGTGGGAAAGGCTACGTTGTACGAAATGTCAGCTAACGTTGCCATTGGAAAAGACTTTTGCCATATCCCATATATGGGTCCTTTCTGAAAGGTATTTGGCGGCAGGATTCCAACTCCTTATCGATACCTATCTCCAAAATGACTTAAACCTGGATACTGATTCTGAATTATAGAGTTCAGTTTCATGGTTATGTATCAACACATGGTGACAGGGGTGCCTCACGTAAAAAAAATAAGAGCTTTCGACATGTCATGCCTGGGTAGCTTAAGAGCGTACTTATAAAGAATATGAAAAAATGGGTCGAAGACAGTCATGTGCGGGCAGCGGGCTGCTAGCGAGAGGTCAGCGGGCCACAGTTTGAGAGCCCGTGCTATATAGTGCGAAAGCTACAGGATACTACCGCAACAGCAGGAATAGCATAGGTCCACCGAACAAGGCGTAGGACTAAGTATATTCGGTTGACGAAATATCTCGCTTGAAAAAAGACCATTACGAATTCCTTGTCGGGTGATCACCCTTTACCTCGAACCGTACGCATCCAATGAGTAAGCGTTCAGAAGTTTGTTCACGCCTTTATTGCCAAACAGGAACGAACCCCGAAAATAGATCGAAATCACTTCGTCCACCTCTTACTAGTTTTACCCGCGTAGTCCAATGACCACTCGCGTAGTCCAATCATCAGTACAACATCGTTAGGAAGGCATACACCATTAAACTGCGGAGAAATGAGCACGGTGCAAACGGTGCATAACATACACTGCTGAAAACTGGGTCGACATTCACGACATACACTGCTGAAAGAGTGGGTCGACATTCCGGAACGAGAGAAATGGAGAGATGAGCTCAACAGCTATTCTGCAGAGGTACACAAAGACATCCTAAATTCTGCAGAGGTACATGTTCAATAGGCACAGGTACATCAAGACATCCTAGATTTCCTCCAGTGGCGGATGTTAAGCAGAACGACTGCCAACGCCTTCACAGTTCTCAAGGTAGGCGTGCGCCCCTTTGGCTAGTGCAAGCAGTGCAAGAAAGTTTAGCGCGGCAGGATATGTGATGCAACAGCGCATGGCGCGCTTAAATAAGGAATCCCTTGATAATTTGACTTTTTTGTACATTAACATGTGAAGAGATAAACTATAAAATACGCCACCAAGAACTTAGAGACTATTTATAGCAGCAGTGGTGCGATATATCAAAAGAATGCTTTGACAAATAGTTTTCTTTCTTCCTTTCAGCTGCTTATACGTATTTCTAAAAGTACACGTGGTGCGCACGACTCCTTATAGCAGGGGTCTCAAACACGCGGCCCGCGGCCCACACATGACTGTCTTCGTCCCACATTTTCTTTCAACTTTCTTAACAAGTATGTTCGCGAGCTACACAGGTCTGACTGGTCTAAAGCATTGTTTTCATGAGGCAGCTCATGTTATCACCCTGTGTTGAAACATAGCTGGGAAACAAAAACAATATTTTAGAATCGGTGTCCAGATTGTAGTAATTTTGGTGATCGGTATCGACGTGTGGTTGAAATCCTGGCAACAAATCTGCTTCAGAAATGACCCGTATATGAGATACGAGAAATGATTTGTTTTTTCAAATGGTAGCGTTCGCTGACAATTTGTACAAACTACCCCCCTCCCCCCCCCCCCCCCCCCCCTTGCTTTTACTTTCTTCCCTGTCGCGGCCCTTGCGTGTCTAAAGTGCGTGACTGTGGCCCGCTGGCTGAGATGAGTTTGAGACCCCTGCCTGATAGCTTTTATCTAGGTTAGTGTGTTTACAACAAGTCAATAAATTTGGCTTTTTTCCTCTATTTGTCTTTCTCTGCCAAGGTGCTACTCTGCTGAAGACAGGTGCTACATATCCACAAGGGTGCACGATTGGCTTTCTCTTCAGAGCATGCTTTAAATTACAATATAGAGTTCAGTAAAAACAAAGTGAAGATGGCGTTCTGTTCTCTGTCTCCTCTGTTTTTATTGCAGTCCCTATCGAAACTGAACCCATGCAGCAAATCACTTTTCTTGCTACAATCTATGCCAGAAAGCGCTCTTGATGATCCCCATTGTACTTGCACCAAAAATAGGTTACAGCATACGACTGTCGAACGAACATTCGTTGTACCCAATACGTCCGCGCAACTGTTTCCACCGTGAGCACTTTTTTACAAGACGTTACCGTAGTTTACGGTATAATTGTTAGCGAAACATGCACCAACAAAGCCTAGGTATTTGCCACTTAAAGCACCATGCTGTTGATTCCATGTTCGGGCAACACCACCTAGATCACTGGTTCGGCCTCCTGTCGGGCCCGATCTGTGGTCGGGCCGGGTCGGGCCAAGTAGGCGAAATTTTTTCTCGGGTTCCGGCCGGACACGGGTCTCGCTTTTAGTCATCGGGTCGGGTTCGGGCGGGTAAACGTGAACGAGTTCACGTATACTTAAAAGACAACTCACCGCTGGCAGAGACCGAACCTGCGACCTCCGACCCACACTCGCCGCCATGGCTACTAGCGGCGCTGACTGACACTCGCACGTTTAAATGCACATATATACCCCATAAAGTGTACAGAGGGATGACCACCGCTGTAGCTGAGTTGATAGAGCATCGGACTCGTTAGTCGGAACGCCACAGGTTTCGTCGCTGCCAACGGCAAGTTATCTTTTCGTCCACTTTTCTTTCTAAACATTTACACAATTCCTATTAATAACGCCCCCTATACTTTCCTTGGCGTCATTGCCTGTAAGTTCTCATTGACAGTCCGCCGCGGGGGGTATAGCGATTAGGGTGCTCGGCTGCTGACCCGGAGGTCGCGGGTTCGATCCCGGCCTCGACGGTCGCATTTCGATGGAAGCGAAATGGTAGAAGCCCGTATACTGTGCGATGTCAGTGCACGCTAAAGAACACCAGATGGCCGAAATTTCCGGAGCCCTCCACTACGGCGTCTCTCAATCATATCGTGGTTTTGGGACGTTAAACCTCAGATATTATTATTAGTTATCATTGATATTGTGTCTAAGAAAGAAATGCGAGCCCTTGAAGTTTTACTTATTTCCTTCCCCCAGATTTATGCCATTTCATCATTCCTTTATGTTCTATTCTAAGCAGCAGACACGCGCTTCAGTGGCAGCAACGCAAGAAGAACCTTTATTGCAGCCAGCAGCGCGATTTTTATACATTGGCCGCCCGTCGGGCAAGCATACGTCATGGATGGTCGTATATTATCTGACTACGTGCCCGGTACGGAACATTCCTTCTTCCTTAAATTAAAGCTATAGACCAGAATTTTCATTGCTTGCCGGAGGCAGCCCTCTTTGCTGGGGGGCTGCTGATTACTTGGAACGGACGACTACGCTAGCATTCAGCCTGTTCTTATCACATCATGGCCGCCAGTGTTCGCTCACCATCAGCTGTGACGTAACCATTCCGCAGCCCCTACGCTGGCCTCGCCGACAGATGACAACTGGGGTCAAGATTATGTATGCTTGCTCTAAACGTGAGTGCGAGAGTAAAAATAATCTGGTCTATACTCGTTTCTTTCCGCGAACATAATTGGAGGCCTGATATCGATCAGGCGAACCTCTGATGCGATTACTTCTTTGCAGAGGGACTGCTTCGGGTGATGCCAAGGTTGAAGTCGGGTTGCTGCTTGAAGACTGCACTGATGACTGTGCTGCTTCGGACTACGATGCCGGTTGCTCTGTTGTAGTGGCGTCGTGTCTGCGTACATCCTCCATGCGGCCTGCAGTAGGACCACTGGCCATACCACCATAAAACTCTTTCCCTGAGGAAGTTGGTCGCCAATTTTCTTGACTTCGGCCACTTGTAGAGGGCTCCGCCTGGGCTTCCCCGACATCTGCATGGAACGGTGTCTTTGGGCTCGAAGTCCAACTGGGTCTCAAGTGATCGGTGTGCACAAACCGAAATTGGTCCCCCACTTTGACCACAAACGTTGAGCCGCTTACTCGTTGTACCAGAACAGCTTCGTCCCATGACTGGGCTTCCCCTCTTGTAATCTTGACGAATACAGTATCACCAGCTTGCGTCTGCGGGTCCTTTCCTGGGCCCCCCGCTTCGATGGTTGGCGTCTCGGTCTTGACGACTCCGCATATCCTGCGCAAAACTTCGCTTCAAGAGCGAAAGCTTTATGCGACGTTGTCGTTTGAGGGACAGCTCCGCCGGCGCTCTTCCTGTTACAGAATTAGGAGTGTACCTGTAAGCAAGCAAGAAGTTGTTAAGTTGCTGATGCAGTATTCTATGCTGGCCTGTTAGGTTATCATGAACTACTCGCTTGAGTAGCGTGGCTTTCGTTGTCTGAACTAGCCGTTATGCTGCCCCATTCGACGAAACATGGTATGATGGCGTACGCGTGTGTCAAATTCCATGACAAACGTAAAATCGGATAACTCTTGTGCAGCAAACTGAGGTCCGTTATCACTCTCCAATTCCTCCGGGTAGCCATAAGGTGCAAATATCTCTTCGAGACAGTTGATTGTTGTTGATCTCGTTGTCATGCGAAGGTATTTTTCTTGTACCCACTTGGAGTAAGAGTCTACTAGGAGAAATAAGTTAGGGCCATCTTTCATGGCGAAGTCGACATTAATTCTCTGCCCAACCAGAGTTGGGTACGTCCATGGATGCAATGGTCCTGGTGCTCTCGCGGGCATGGTCGTTTGGCACACCCTACCTTGGCGGACAGTGGCTTCAATATCCTTGTCCATCAGCGGCCACCAAACGAACGACCTAAGCGAGCATCTTCATTCGTTGCATTCCTGGTGCTCCTCATGCAGCAATGCGAGAACTGCTTCTCGAAGTTCGTCCGGAATGATGACACACTGGCCCTACGTTATGCAGCCTTGCTCGTATGACAGTTCGTTTCGACGAACGTAAAATGGCTGAAATCGATCATCGTAGTGCGCGGGCCAGCCTCATATCGTGAACTGTGTGACTTTGCAAAGAATGCGATCCCTTTTAGTCGCATCAGCCACCTGACTTGCGGTGAGTGGCGTTGAATTTGAAACTGCAAGGCATCTTGAGTTTCGTGTTCAGATTTCACTGGAACTGGCAGCCTTAAAAGTGCGTCGGCAACTTCCATGTTCTTGCCCCTTCTGTAGCGCTGTGTAGACTGATAAGCTGCCAGCGTGATAGCCCAACGCTGAATCTTTGCCGACGCCAAAGAAGGAATCGGCTTATCTGATGCCAACATTCCCAAAACCGGTTGATGGTCGGTATACAGCGTGAACTAGAGTCCGTGCAGGTACCTGCTTCGGCCAAAAATTATAGCCAGGGCTTCCTTCTCGCCTTGTACAGTGCCGTCCACTATTAGGGTGAACACGGCTCGGCGTGGCAGTGCTCTGCGGAGCGCCAGTGCAGCCGGCGTGGCCGCGCATCGAATCAAAGTGGCGCAGGCGCACACGAGCGCGCCGCTTATGCTGTACTTCAGACAAGCAAGACAGGCGTCTGGATACCACGGAACGACAGGCTCAAGCGATGTAGCAGACGACGTAAAGCATCTCCCGTGTGTCCGTGCGCGCATGCGCCGCTACGCTTCGATGCGCGGCCGCGCTGGCGGCACTGGCGCTATGCGGTGCGCGGCCACGCTGAGCCGTGTTCACCCTAACAGTGGACGACACTGTACGTAGTTGCGCTCCGCTGCGTTCAGTCTTCTGGCGGAAAAGGCGATAGGTTTTTCTGAACCATCGCGCAAGACGTGAAACATTCGGGCAAAACTCGGGCAAACGTGAAAGATCGTAGGTCGACGAGTCACAACTCAACCCAATTGGCTTTTTCACGTCGAAAGAAGCCAGAACTTCACGATTGATGAAGTTCTATTTGCATTCGATGAACGATCTTCCGCGTGCGTCCGTCCACACCCAACACTTGTCCTTTTTGAGCAAGTCGTACAGTGGTGCAGCAACGGTAGCCAAGTCTTCGAGGAATTTTGCTTAGAAATTCTGGAGGCCAAGAAGGCTCGCAGTTCAGTCACGTTGCTTGGCGGAGGTGCTTCCATGATGGCATTTATTTTTGTCGTGGTTGGAAAAATGCCTTCTGCTGTCACCTTGTGCCCAAGATAAACAATGGACTGCTTGAAAAATTCACACTTGTGTTCTGTTACGGCGATGTTATAATTAGAAAGCCGTTGCAGCACCTTTTTCACGGTTTCTTGACAGTCGTCTACGTTGTCACCCAAAACGACGATGTCATCAACATAGGAACCCACTTTCGGGATACCTTTTAAGACCTGGCCGATTAATGTTTGGAAAATAGCGGGAGCGCTAGTGATTCTGCATGGTAGCCGCTGAAACTCAGATAAGCCGAGATGCGTGTTCACCGTTAACAACGCCATGCTTTCCTCAGTCAGCGGCACTTGTTGATAGGCTTGCGCTAGATCCAGAACGCAGAAGAACTTCCCTCCAGCATGCAAAGAATACAAATCTTCCGGCAGTGGCAACGGGTAGTGGTCTGTCTTCAGATCCGGATTAATCGTGGCTTTATAGTCGCCGCATAACCTTAACCCTGCGCGGCCTTTCTTTGTGACCACCACCAAAGGCGTGGCCCATTCACTTTTTGTGACTCTCTTTAGGATCCCTGCTTGCTCGAGCTTTTCCAATTCTTTAGCCACTTCATCTTTGATATCAAACTGTATTGGCCGTGCTTTGGAGAACACTGGTTGGGCTCTTTCATTCACAACAATGCGAGCTTCAACATTTTTCACAATGCCTGGGGCGCTCTTGAAAGCCTCGGGGTACTTCTTCAGTAGAGCTTCCACCCTTTGCTCCACCGGCCCTTCCGCAGACAGACTGTACACTGCCTTCCAATTTATCTGCAATTTTTTCCAACCAGTCTCTTCCCATGAGGGCGGGCATCGACATTCCGTTCTCTTGCACTACCACGACAGGCAAATAGACCTTGCTTACTTGCTGGTCCACTAAGACGTTTGCGTTTCCCAGTACATTTAGCTTTTCCTCTGTGAAAGAGCGCAATGATACATTTGCTTTCGCGCACTGGACATGAGGAAAATGCTGCTTGTACAATCGTTCTGGTACAATTGTGACCGCTGCACCCGCATCAATTAACATTGAAACAGTCTTCCCTTCAATGTTCAGGTCTATGCAGAAGCCACTTCAGCTTTTGTTCGTGAAGAACCCCGTGGGACAACACAAGTCTTCGGATTCATCATCTATAGTGGTGACATTTATGACAGACTGTCTTAGAGGCTTTCTTGCAGACTGCTTGCAAGTGTCCCTTTTTGTTACAGTTTCGGCTGGTGTGCTTTCGATACCACTGCCGCGTGGTTTTTCCCCAATGCCAACAAGTTTTACGCAGCTCTTCCTCTTGCCTATCTTTGGACCTAGCAACTGGGCTTGATTGCTTTTCCTTATCATGACGTCGCTTGCTGCGAATGATGATCACTCTGCACGGTTTTCCGTCAAACCCGTGCATTTGCTTCGCCTGTTGCGCAGCTAGCTCTTTGTCTTGTGCCCTTTTGCATGCCAACTCGAACGTAAGGTCTGCATGCGCGAAAAGATCCCGTCCCTGCTCTGGCCCGCGGCTGTCAATGGCATGCGGATCCCATCTTCGTCGCCATTTGTTCTATTCTAAGCAGCAGACACACACTTCAGTGGCATGCAGCAACGCAAAAATGACTTTGTTGCAGGCAGCAGCGCGCTTTTCTAAATTGGCCGCCCATCGGGCAAGCATACGTCATCGATGGTCCCATCTTATCTGACCACGTTCCCGATATGGAACACTTTATTTTTAGAAAATTTGCGTAGTGATTTTAAGAAGCACGCCGTCACAATTACTACATGTTTGTTCTGTGATGTTTTCATTGCCGAAAACGTTGATGATGAAATAGATCACTGTGTGTGTAATGAGCCATTCCAAAAAATAGCATCTCCGTGTGCCAAAGAGTTATGCTGTATTCACACGATGGACTTGATCGCTGACGAATCAGTCAGGTGACATGTGACGTTATTCGGATCTCTCCGTAGCCAGTATTCACACGACACAGGAGACTTCACGCTACAAGCAAGGATCCCAACTGCGATTTGGTCCACCGTCGTTTCACGAATCGCTCCGCGCGGACCGAAGCGGGAACGGCTGACGTATCCGCGGGTTCGAATCGCGATTTTGTCCGTCGTGTGAAGACAGCTTTAGAAGCCATACAGGCAAGTTTAGACCACTATATAGTACTGCGAAGATACGGCAGGTTTGTGCGAATTATTCTCGTTTAATCATTATTTGGGGTGAAATTTTTTTTTTGGACAACTTTAATGCGACATAAAAATATGAGTTTCATTAAGTAGCTCTTGCAGGTTCTTGAGGCGAAAACGCACTGATTAGATTTCTCACTATGGAGTAACGGCGGAGCTAACACCGATTACTTTCTTTTCCGGTAAAGGTAGCGGTAACACGTTAACTTTTTTATTAGTAACGCAGGGCGGGAACGCGTTCCATTTTTTGCGTAACGAGTAACGTATGTACTTACTATTTGTTGGTAACGCATACAACACTGCTACTCCGACAAACCAAGCTCCTCAACCAGTTTCAACGTCAATGCCAGCATTCCCAAGCATAAGCAAGAACAGCTCAAAACCCTCCTTGTGCAATACAAAGACTGCTTTTCGTCGTCCTGAAGAATTCAGGACACCCCAGTCGCATCCCAGCGAAACACATTAAATGCCAGATCACTAAGCCAGAGCCCGCATACAGCGTTTCGATGCGAGAACGCGAGACTGTAAAGAAACAAGTCGACGAAATGCTACGTGATGACATCATCCAGTCGTCCAAGAGTTCGCGGGCGTCACCCATGGTGTTAGTCAAGAAGAAAGACGGAACCCTGCATTTTTGCGTCAATTATCGTTGCCTGAACAAAATCACAAAGAAGGACTTGTATCATTTACCAGGTTTAGACGGCACCCTGGATAGACTCCGCAGCATGAAGTACTTTTCGTCGATGGACCTCAAAAACGGCTGTTGGCAAATCGAAGTCGACGAGAGAGACCGGGAGAAGACTGCCCTTATAACACCAGATGGCCTCTCCGAAGTCAATGCCATGCCGTTCGTTCTTTGCTCAGCACCTGCAACTTTCCAGCGCGTTATGGATACGGTACTGGCAGGCTTGAAGTGGTAAACTTGACACGTCTACTTGGATGAGGTCGTTGTATTTGCCTCAACCTTCGACGAGGACCTCCTGCGCCTTGAAGATGTACTTCAAGCAATAAAAACCTCCGGACTCATCCTGAAGCCCCAAAGGTGCTTCTTCGCGTACGAGGATCTCTTGTTCTTGGTTCACGTGATTAGCAAGTCTCACGCCGACGTAAGGAAAACATCTGCCATCGCAGCCTTCGTGCCACCCACCAACAAGAAGGCCGTAACCCAATTTCTCGGCTTGTGCCCCTATTACAGACGTTTCGTCAAGGCATTTTCACGGATCGCCGAGCCGCTAACTCACCTCACAAAAATCGACGTGGAATTCAAGTGAAAAAGGGCACAAATCGAAGCACTTCAAGAACTTAAACGACGCCTGCAAGCGCCGCCGATACTTGCTCACTTCGACGAATACACGGACACAGAAATCCACACCGACGCAAGAAGCGTAGCTAGGGCTCGACGATACGTCGGGCTGTACAAAGTGCTTCGAGGTCTCCGAGCTATAGACTACGAGGTTGTCCCGGACGGCTTTACCAACTCTCAGCGGCGTAGCCAGGGCTGGGCAAAGATACTTTAAAATTGTATCGCGATACGATACAAGATACTCGGGCAAGAAGTATTGGAGATACAGATACAAGATACTACCGCAACAATTGTATCCGATACGATACTTGACAATTGTATCTTAAAATACTTCGATACATTCGCAAATTTGTTGTTATAGGCCCCATAACGTAGTAGCGAACGCCTATGAACAAAAAGGTCTGCTTGAAATTCTTAAATGTGACCAATTTCATTTCATTTTAATAAAATGTCTGTTAGTGGTTCAAAAGTATTGTCCTCCTTGGTCAAAGTACATTAGTTTACTTGCGAAAGAACTTACTAAGCTTTATTTTAGCTGCTTAACAGGACAGCCTTTTTAGACCCTTCGCCGACAGCGGTTCTTGCTAGCAATTTCTGTAATTGATGGGACTCGCTGCGGAGCTTGCCGTCTAGCTATCGAGTTGCCATCAACCACACGAGCTTCAGTAAGAAGCCTTCGCACGATGGCACAAATAACGGTGTGTAGTTTTACGTTGTCTATAAAAGACCCTTACCACCAACCACGTTATCATTATGGGGGAGTATGGGGGATTATGGGTGGGGGAACTCTCCGGAAATTTCGACCATCTGGTGTTCTTTAACCTGCAATTCAATGTAAGTACATGCGCCTGTAGCATTTCACGTCTATCGAAACGCGACCGCCGCGGCAAGATTTGCGCGTTATCTTAACAGAACAAATTGAGACAGTCTCGAGGATTCCGAGACATTGTGCACCGAGCGATGATAAGTTTTTTGTGGCTTAAACCCGATTAAACCAAAATAAAAGAAAATACAAGTGCGTGGCAGTATAGTTGCACAACTCGTCGCAGGACAAGGCCGCTATTCACGCTATTGCCATATAGCCCCGATTCCTATGTGACTTATTCGATCATTAGAGCCTTTCGACAAGGCCAATTTCGGACAGGTAACTGACTAATGATTGTACAACGCGACGCTTTTTTGATTGTCCGGGCACTGGGCCTAATATGTTTTTTTTGTGTTTTTTTTTTTTCAGAAAGGAAGGATTGCGCAAAAAACACAGCGCATCAGAGAAAGGAGACAACGACACCTCCGCAACTTGCAACTGATATATTCGCACCTTGAGCGAGTGAAAATGTAGGGTTGAGAGAGGGTGAAAAACGAGAAACAAGGGACCGCCACATGCGCAATCCTTCCTTTTAGAAAGAATGCACCAACTAGCCCCCCCGGACGTGTGCGCCTAATATGTTGCGCAACGTTAACTGGTCGTGGTAAATCATCTCCATTTGTCGTTCAAGCAATTGTCTCTCGTCGCGGTACGCGGGGCATTCAAGTAGTATAGGAAAATCTTAACTTACCAGACACCCTAATTGTAAATACTTTTTTCAGGTTCACATGCACCTTTTTTATTTGTTTATATTCTTTTTTTCTCATTATTTTATTTCCTCTCTTCTGAAATCTTTCAGTCGCCTTCCCCCATCCCTATACAGAGTAGCATGTCAGCGCTATATAGGCGCCGGCAAAAATCTGTTTTTCTAATAAAGAGTCTCTCTCTCTCTCTTTAGCTCCGACTACCTGGCAATTAGTAATCGTGAAAAAAATAGGGAGGCCTAAAAAAGGAAAGCAATAGTAAACAGTAGCAGAAATAAAGCAGGCAGTTAAAAGTAACGATAAAACAGGAAGCTTATTTTGGCTGCACTTCAGAAAAGACACATTGGAGTCACTAGACCGAAAAAAAAAACATTTCAGACCAATAGGTAATCTACGGGATGCAAAAGAAGGACCACTAAGAAAGTACTTGTACTAACAATCGTATGATTTCAAGAGCTCTTTCAATAGAAATAGCAGGAAGAAAATGATATGGCACACCAAGATATCGTCTGATAGGTAAACGCTTGTTTTATTAGATCTAGCATCGGTAACGGTGGTGATACGGCTATAATCTTATTTGTGCATAAGTCAATCGCATGTAATTCAAACTGACATCCACAAGATCCTTCGAAACGCTGATGTGCGAAAGCCACGAGATGAAAAGCAACCGTGCTCCAGATTTTGTACTGAAGTACCACGTAGTAGGGCGGCATCATAATATGTACGATCATCGCCGCACGCATTGTGGTACGCGCCACTGGTAAGTGGCTAAGGGTAAGAGTCATGGCACCGGCACAACTAAAAGGGAAAACGAAAGGCACGTGGGCAAGCGCGCGAACGTCTATGTTCGCGCGCTTGTTTCTGCCGAGACTGCGCGAGCGCTGTTACGTTGCTCTGCCTCATCAAAAGGGTCGCGCACACCTCATCGCCTGCCCTCACTGGTGGACTGTGTCGGAAGGATAAAATTATGTCACTGCCCTTAGTTTTATTCCGGTGGCAGTGTGGCACCAGTGCCAACTTGATAAGCGGAGTTCAGTCAGCTATTATTGTTTCGCATGGTAGTATTGCTATAGCAGTATCTTGTATCTTAAGATACACGATACATTATTGAATGTATCGGAAATACAGATAGAGATACTCGTCTTGAGAGACGTATCGCGATACAGATACAAGATACCCAAAGAGTATCTAAGATAGTATCTAAGATACATGTATCTTCGATACTGCCCAGCCCTGGGCGTAGCACACGACCTCAAGTCGTTCATGTCGTGCGCCTTAAGCCGTTCTATGTGTGTTAACCCCAGGACTCTGTTTTTGCTTGCGTGAATAATGTTCTTTCATAATGCATTCATATTAACGCGATAGCGTTAAAGAGTTCGTTTCGCAGAAATTCTGGCGTCCGCGTCGGCATCGGCGTCGTTGGTTGTGAGCGAAAAATCATCATCTTGTCCGTGACCGAAAAATCGAGAAAGATGCAAATCAAATAAATAATAAAAATTTCCGGGTCCGAGTGAGGATCGAACCCGGGCCGTCTGCGTGAAAAGCAGGTATTCTACCACACAGCCATGCCTCTGCTTGGAAATACAGTGAAAATAACTTCCTCTGCTTGGAAATGCAGGGAAAATAACTTTCATGCTTCGCAAACGCAAGCGTTCTTTATACAGGCGTCGCAATATAACATGTAATATCCCAGGAATATTGCGTGGTACAAGCGTACATTGCCATCGGGCGTCAGAAGATATGACTATCATAACGATTTCGTAGTTTAAAGCAGGCCACCCATTACAAGCGGCACACACCTTACTGCGCGTATTCCCTTAACACCATAGGTCGGCAAAATAAACGGAGCTCACTCAGACTCACTCAATAAATATATTTTTCGCTTAGGACTCACTCGGACTCAGACTCACCCAAATTTTGCTGAAGCAGACTCACTCGGACTCAGACTCACGAAATTTCTCTCCAACCAAACTCACTCGGACTCAGACTCACCGGTGTTTTCGTCATTCAGACTCACTCGGACTCGGACTCACTAAACTTTTCCTCAAACGGACTCACTCGGACTCAGACTCGTGAATATTTTCGTCAACCTGACTCACTCGGACTCAGACTCATGAATATTTTCGTCAACCTGACTCACTCGGACTCAGACTCACCAAAATTTTCCTCAAGCGGACTCACTCGGACTCAGACTCACCAAAATATATCTCAGCCGGACTCACTCGGACTCAGACTCACGAAAATATTACTCAGCCCGACTCACTCAGACTCATACACATGAAAATATAACGAAAATATAACTCAGCCGGACTCACTCACCAAAATATTTGTCAGCCGGACTCACTCGGACTCAGACTCACCAACATTCTCCTGAAGCGGACTCTCTCGGACTCACAGACTCGCCTAACTTTTTCTCAACTAGACGTACTCGGACTAAAAATTAGCAATATTCGATTTGGCCCGGCTCATCCAATAAATGTCGAAGGAGCGCCATAAAAAAGCTTATGTATAGAATAACACATGTAAAGGGTTCACAAGTGCCAGGCAACCTTCAAAATATATGTATGATAGCTTTCAACATACAAAAAGAAGTTATTTCCCGTGCATCGCAATGTCTATCGTAAAGAGAAATTCAACATTACACGCGATTTTTGCAATATTGAGAATGTTTTCTTTAAATATAAGAATGGGTATACCGGACCTTCGAGGAACATTAGGTTTTCATTCCTGTTACCTTTGAAATGCGCTATGTGCACGCGCCGTTTGTTTTCAATGGGCGAGCGCGTACGTGCGTTTTTTAACAGACCCACTTATAAATCAAGTCCTTTCTTACGCTTTGCCGTTCCAAGGCCTAATCACGCTACTTGGGAACGAAGAAAGCTTGACATTACGTTATGGCGTTTTTCTAAACACGTTCATGAAACTGCTAATGGTCTTGCAGTCGATTTACCGCTTATTGAGGACGCGAAAAAGAAAATAATATGAGGCGGCCATCTTTTGCAGAATCGATCTCACCACCCTTGAAAAATTTTGGAAACATGGTTATAGGTTGCATGGTTATGCCTCTTAAAGTTTCGAAAACACCTGATACGATAGTCTATTGGTTGTGGTACTTGACTGCCGACCCGAAGATCACGGCATCGAATACCGGCCGCATTTTCGATGGATGACGAAACGCTTGAGCCATGTGTGCTTATCCCTTTGTTGCATGCTGTCCACTACAGTGGACAAATTTCTGGAATTTTTGGAACAGCTGCGGTTGCTCTTAGACGCGCATGTGCATATTGGTAACTAAACTGGACCAAAAGAGTTTTCATTCGCCGCATTAGATGGTGCCACGGTTCCACGCTTTTTCCTGCACTCTTGTTCAAGATGGCAGACTCCTACTTTGGCGGATAAGTCAAGTTCTTCACTTTGTTTTTTTCTTCTAACACAGATGAAATCGCGATTTGGTATGTGTTATTGAATGCACGCCATAGAAGAAGCATTCATAGACACGAGCTGTAAATATTGCGGCTTAGCGAAGTGAAGATCATTTTTTAGAACAAGTTTTGAAATATGTCCACTGTAGTGGACACCACGCATGGTGGGAACGCAGCCGTGGTGCGTCCGAGACGCGCATATGCATAATGATAACTAAAGTGGACAAAAAGGGTTTTCATTCGCCGTGCTAGATCGCGCCACGGTCCCACGCTTTTTCCTGCACTTTTGTTCAAGTAGGCAGACTTCTACTTTGGCGGGTAATTCAAGTTCTTCACATATTTTTTCCTATTACACAGATGAAATCGTGATTTGGTATGTTTTATTGAATGCACGCGATAGAAGAAGCACTCGTAGTCACGAGCTGTAAATATTGCAGCTTAGCGAAGTCAAGATAATTTTTCAAAATAGTTGAACCCCCCTCCCCCCTTCACAGACCCCTTAGCTCCCCTCCACTTGAAAAAAAAATTCTTATTACTCTTCTGGTGGTACTGCAGCTAATTTTTTGTGTTCATTTATTCGATCAAGACAGCTCGACGGCTGAAAAAAACTTTTGCAACTTTCACTAATGGAACCTCTTGTGCATGTTGTCCACTGTAGTGGACGTTCTGTATCTTAATGAAATGAAGGTTTGACTGCAACAAGATTTTTTTCTCTGCTTTTTCTGAATGCAAAATAACAGAAAACTAAAAGTAATCGCTGTTTAGATGCGTAGGTTTTTGCCATGCAACGAAGGGTTATATTTTGGCGCATGTAATGAACCCCAGGTAGCCAATATTTCCGTAGCCGTCGACTACGGCGCCCCTCATAATCACATCATGGTTCTCGGACGTTAAACGCCAATAATTATTATACTAGCGTTTCGAATTATAGAAATGCTAAGTTCGGTTTTAGTCGATGTCATGCTTTCGCAAAGTGATTGCGGATAATAGAGGCTGGTATTTTACGTCGCAAAGCCAAGATGTGGTTGTCAGAGACGCCGTAGTGGAGGGCTCCAGATATTTCGACCACCCAGGGTTCTTCAACCTGCGTCTTAATCTTAGTACACGGGTTGTGACTGCGTTTGTTTCTAGCAAGATATTTTTCTGAGCCGGCTAAGAACCAGTTGTAACTGTTAGTGACTACTCTATCTCGTGAATAATGGTAAAGAGTCGTATCAGTACCACGCTGGATACGGACACAAGGCACAAAGGAACGTGCATAGGCGCGCCGATGAGAGCCGGCCAGTGTGTTCAAAGGTATGGTCGAAGCTTTTTGCATGGTCTGGTACAGACCATGCAAAACGAGATGGCAATTTTCTGTTTTCCAAATACCCCAATTGCTGACAGTCAAGCCGATTGCATGAATGCCGTATTGAAAGGTGGGGACGCGGACGCCGCTTCACAGTGATCGTACTATAGTCCCCAGAAAGGACAGGAATATTCATTTCTAAGAACAAAGTCACTGGACAAGGCGCTGAACTGACAACTGGAGGGTTTACTACAAACCAGACGCAATAAGTTCACATAGCTAACCCTGCGCTATTAGCAATTTTATTTCTTTTTATTTTCACTGCGTCGCTATTATATCTATCCTTAATAACTTATTATTTGTACTGTTTTTACTTCGATGTAACTGCTAATCTCTTACGCATTCTCAAATGCACAGATCCCCTCTGTAATTCCTTCGGGCCTTCAGGGTACTATTAAAGAAATAAATGATTGAGGAGCCTATTTTCAGCGGGTAAATGGGGCAGCGGAGGTTGCCATAAAGTACTGTTTTTCTTTGCAGAATGACAGACTGATGGGCAATTGGTGTGGGTTCATAATGACATCTAGTGATTCATGAAACATATGAGAAATGCGCTAATTTGTCTCCCGTGAGGGGACTCTGCTCAGCGACTTATGATCGAAAGCCAGTGCTACAACAAACAGTGATGTTCCGTCCTGGACAGAAGAATTCCCTTTCCGAGGCTCGAAAATTCCCTATTTCCGGCATTTTTCCCCGCATACATCACCAAAAATCCCCGCAGATTTCCCTGCACGAAAAAGTTTATATATATATATATATATATATAAATATATATATATATATATATATATATATATATATATATATATATATATATATATGGTAGGTAGCAGCACCATGTCGTTTTAGCGAAGCGTAGGAAATATCCGCTTTTTCGTTCATACCGTCGCATGGTCAGCGCAGCGTAATAAACTCTGCGGTGTTTAGCATTAAGTATCTATGCATTTTCTAAATAAACACAAACACTGCCGAATACGTACGTATTGACATTGCGCCTCAAATATGCGTAATATTTGCTTTTTGATTGACAATGTTCATAAGTATGAACAGATTCACCAGATCAAGATGGGCGGGCTTGGAGCACGGGCTTAAACTTTCGCCGGGCAGCTGAATCGCTGGCCACACAAACCAGCAGTCAGTCAAATCAATGTTTTTGCGTTGAATTATCCCAAGAAAGACTATGGTCTTTAAAAACGAACCTTAGAGGCTGTGGTTTGGCGCGCTACATGCGCCAGAAACGATTGCGACATGCGGAAGCCTCATGTCCACAATCTTTTGATCGTTATAAAAAAGAAAATTTCGCCACCCCTCAAAATTCCCTGCAATATCGCGAAGATTCCCTTTTTCCCTTTCGTCCAAAATGACTGTCGAAAATTCCCTGAAAAAGGGAAAATTCCCTGCACGGAACATCACTGACAACAAATACAAAATGAGTGACATGAAGGCAGGACATGCGCTTTTTTTTCTTTCCTGCTTCAAAGCCTACATTCTCGAAAGATGCAGGGAGGGGGGGTAAGGGATGGAGAGCAGTGCTCGAGTCTCGTATATTTATGAGACCGCTCCTTATCTTCATACCAGCGCATACTCCTCCCCCCCCCCCCCCCTCTATCTTTCCCATTGAAGTTCTGAAACAAAATTTTGAAGGCTAGATAACATGTGGGATAGATTTGTGTACACACACGCGCATCATCTACGAAATATCAACAGATAATATAGCCTAGGACGTATCTAAAATCGATTTTAAAGTTCCTATCACCCTACTGCAGCTAAACGTGCCTTCGTTTATTGTGTAAACAACCAACCACCCGCTGCGTCACGAGTTTAAATATAAAACTCCAACCAAAATCACCAATCGTCGCCACAGCAGCGGATAGAAGAACGGAAGACAATAAATCGTGACCTCTACACCAACGGCTACACAAAGGCGTTTATTCGCAGAGCCCTCCGTAAGAGAAACGGCGGGAGAAACATGGCACCAACGGCGCCGCAACGACGCCGTGTGTCGATCCCCCTACATTGCGGGCGCCAGCGAGGCAATAGCCCGTATACTAAGAAAGGCAGGGGGTCGACGTTTCCCACAAGCCATCCACCACCATCGGCAGTTTCATCCCTCGGCCCAAAGACAGTGCATATGCGGAAAAAGCGCAGGGCGTCGTGTACCGGATCACGTGCGCCGACTGCCCCGCTTCCTACATTGAGGAAACCAAGAACTTCCATGAAAGAATGTGGCAGCACAAGAATGACCTCCGTCACTTGAACAGCGGACGGACCGAAGTGACAAAGCACTGCCAGCGGTTTGACCACCATACCAGTCCCGACGGCGCTGTGATTTTGGAAAAAGAAAGGAACCTTCGCCGGCAGCCCCTCCTCGAATCCTGCTACATTGAGCAGACAGCGGGAAACATCAACTGCACCACGGGGGCACTGCCCTCCCTCTACTGCCAGGGCTTGCGACGACTCACAGCAAACAATCACGCCTGGCAAGAAGGCGTTGCACATCTCGGGCCTTCTCACCCCTGAACAAAAAGCCGATCATGCTTCGAAACGTCGCGGTTTCTTAAAATAAATTTTGGCTGGAGCTTTCTCTTTTCTCCAGTTTTCTGTTATCCCAACCAGACAGACTTCTGCCGAATGTTCACTTTTGTAGGAATAGAGATATTTGTGTTGCAGGCCCCAAGCCTAGAGTGTCGAGCTCGTTGCTTTCTTTTGTACTTTCCTTGCATTCCTTGGGGGGTATTAGGAGCTCGAAAGCAAGATACGTGAAACGAGCCTGGGAAACGGCCGTGCCATGAAGCTTTTTGCCGTGTGGCTTGGACGAACACAATGACGGCTGAGGGACACCGAAAGTGCTTCGGCGCGTCGACGCTGACTATGTATGAATGGAAAGGTGTTTGAATAGGAAAGAAAAAAAATACGAAAAAAACGGGTTTTGCTTGAGTCGGCAAGGACTGAACTGCAGGCGTGCTGGGAAAATATGGCAGCAATATCTCCCAAAGAGAGTCTAGAATTCGAAGAAGTCATTAAAGTTTAAAAGCTCCTTGAATTGCTGAGAGGTAACAGAATTCTTTGACCACATTACAGCCCGAAGAAATTTGTTTTTGCAAGTGATGAAGCGTTGCGTATGGCATTAATGGTACGTTTCTACCCCCTTCCTCCTTGAAATCCGGTCGCTACAATTTTCGAGGTACCACGGGGGCAAGCTTTATCTAGCCGCTTTGAATAACGAAGCCGCTGTTTAATTGGTAGCGAATGACATGACGAAAGCCGATGGTCTGTGTCGTCGCTGCATTTTTAACAAAGCTTGAAAATAGGCGAGATGCTGCATAGCTACTGGGAAATTTTTTGAGCGCTGTACAATGCATTCACAAGGCATTCAAAAGCGCCCGTCCTGTCTCTCTCGTACTTGTGAATGTCTTGTTTGGCGCTCGAAAATTTCCCAATTGCCACATTTATTCGTGAAAAAAACGAAGCGACATCTAAAGACACAAGCGGTTCATTGCAACAGAGAGCGAAGGGGCGCTCGATGCTCGCGAATCGTGCTGCTTTGTCGTTATTTGAATCCACATGGATGATGAAGCTCGAACATTGCACTCATTCTCCGTTGATTAGGTACACAATTGTAGATCAAACTCAATGTGGATCACGATGACGCTAAATAAAAGTGGCCTGGAGTTGTACATGTGCCACAACACGCTGCACAGCCCACTTACATGCCCTCGTATATGAGGGCATGAACAGCTTGATAATTTGAAAAATAATTTCTAGGGCTTTACAAGACACGCCATAAAAGGAGGCTATAAATATTTGTAACCATAGGTCGGCAAAATAAATGGAGCCCACGCAGACTCACTCAATAAACGTCTTTCGCTTAGCACTTACTAGGACCCAGACTAACCAAAATTCTGCTGAAGCGAACTCACTCGGACTCGGACTCATTAATATTTTCTTCAACCGGACTCACTCGCACTCAGACTCACCAAAATTTTGCTGAAGCGAACTCACTCGGACTCAGACTCATAAATATTTTCTTCAACTGGACTCACTCGGACTCAGACTCACCAAAATTTTGCTGAAGCAGACTCACTCGGACTCACACTCACGAAATTTCTCTCCAACCAAACTCACTCGTGCTCAGACTCACCGGTGTTTTCGTCATCCAGACTCACTCGGACTCAGACTCACTAAACTTTTCCTCAAACGGACTCACTCGGACTCAGACTCATGAATATTTTCGTCAACCTGACTCACTCGGACTCAGACTCACCAAAATTTTCCTCAAGCGGACTCACTCGGACTCAGACTCACCTAAATATAACTCAGCCGGACTCACTCGGACTCAGACTCACCTAATTATAATTCAGCCGGACTCACTCAGACTCAGACTCACGCCTCAATCTGAGTCTGAGTGAGTCTGAGTGAGTCGACTCATGAGTGAGTTTGCCGACCTATGTACACGACTGCAAAAGCGTGCGTGACTTCTGAGAGGCTGATTGTTGCCTTGGAAACTGACACCCGTAATCGTACGAGATACTCTTTTGACCGCTGGTGGGGTCCTGTGGAACGCACCAGAGGCAAGAGGAAACATGCTTGCACCGCATCAGACTAAACGTCGCATACACCAACTACTTCAGGAACAAGATTGGACTGTCTGACTCACCACTGTGTGTCCGATGTAACGTGCCAGAAAATCTCAATCATGTCCTCTGTGAATGTAGGATATATGCGAACCAGAGAGACAGTCTCTAAAGGCGGCCTTAAAACTCCAGCGGGACTCGAACTTGGAGTTAAGGCATATTCTGGGCCCATGGCAAACCAGCTCCAGTGCATTACGCGCCACAAAAGCGCTGCTGACTTTCTTGCGGGCCACGAGCCTGAATGAAACTTTGTAAATAGTGTAGTCTACGTGTGTGTGGCTGTGTTATGTGTCTATCAGTGTATATATCATAATCATCACCCAGCCCCTGGAGTAGCATGTCAGGCGAAAAGCCAGGCAAACATCTCCGGCTCTTCATTAAAATATTTCTCTCTCTCTTACAAATGACTGATTGCGTCGCTGTAATTTAGCGCGTTTTATGCAGACATTCCATGCTGAGGCAGTGAAGCATAGAGATATTATTACTCCTTTCTTTTTTTGTACGTTTCTTCTACCCCAAACACAGTTTCGCCGTCTCCTTTAAGAGGGAACCCGGGCGGTATTCGTTTTTACTTGTATTATTGCTGTCTCGCTCTTTCTTTCTTTATTTTTTTTTTCTTTTTGGCTTCGGCTCGCCGGGGCAAATCGTATTACACATAAGTAGCATACTTTTTTTTCCGAAGGATGCTTCTTAATATGACGAAACCAGAGAACACAAGAGCCGTGGGAGGAGGGGCAGGAGAATATAAGTACCGCTCTTTCGCGAACAGTCATAAGTCCCGGAACTCTTACCCTTGTCCCTTTTATCCACCCACGCCAGTCACTTCGACTTGCCTGAGGCTGCTCGGCGCCCGCCTTGGGAATTCCCGCTTAATGCGTCTCTCCTGTTCTTACGAAATCGTGTGCACACCCGATGAAAAAAAAAAGAAAAAGAAAAAAGCTCTGTCCATATTACCATTTTATTCACTTCTTCATTCATTTCTTTGTATAGCTATATACAATATCGCCACTTGAAGCGTATAAAGCGGGAATGGTTTCACTCGTTCTCTCTTTGATCAGGCGGGAAGTGCATGTTGCCAGCCTTCCCCCTCGTTTGTACGTACGTGTATTCGTCAGCGGGATACTCCCCGTCGCTCGAGCTCTCGCGTGTCCATTTCTCGCTCGAACTGATAGCGAGTCCGGCCTGTTACACGGCTGAGTGGACGCCTGGCTCTCCGTGTCTGAGCTTCCTCTTCACATGTTGCCCAGCTGAGAATGCTGCCCACGCTTCTCGCCCATGTGCGCACACACACACACACACACACGCATTGTACGCATAGATAGCCAACCGCGCGGAATTTATGTGCATACGCCGGTCACTTTTCGGCGTACACGTAAATGCTTTACGTACTTATACGTCGCGAATGCTCGTCATCCCGATATGCACTTCGTCCACTTGACTGCACTTCCCCATCGAGCAGCCATTTCTTTTATTTCTCTCTCTCTCTCTATCTCTCCCCCCCCCCCCTCTCTCTCTCTAGGAGAGTGTTTTCGCAGTAGGCGCGCCTTTCATTGGCTCAGATATACTGTGCGGCTGGAACTGCTCGGTGTGTGTATACCCTTACACATCTGGGCATCAACGTCGGCCATTTATTGGACCCACTGTATGTATCCTCAAACGGCTGAGATCGAATATATATTAGAGGGTATATTATTATATCCTCGCGAAATAAAATTACGAGTAACGGCCCAGTAAAGCACCAAAACGACGACGCCTCGTTTCTAGCTTGCGTAACCTTTCTCTCTCTTTCTCTCTCTCTCTCTCGCGCGCGCGTGCGTGTGTGTGTGTGTGTGTGCGTGCATGTGTGTGCGTGTGTGTGTGTGTGTGTGTGTGTGTGTGTGTGTGTGTGTGTGTGTGCGTGTGTGTGTGTGTGTGTGTGTGCGTGTGCGCGCGTCCGTCCGTCCGTCCGTGTGCAGACTCCACAGAAGTCACGTAGCGTGAACTTATGGTGCTGTTATCTTTCATTATTATTATTTTTTTTTTTTTTTTTTTGCACCGCACTCCAAGTTTTCTTGCCTTTCTTGCGATGTATCGTTTGGCGCGTGTTTGTATCGAGGATTTACGAGACGCGATGTCAAAGGCTAAATACAAGAAATAACGCATTCATATACATTTAAAGGGCAAAGGCGGAATACCGGTTATACACGTTTGGCAAGTGCGAAGGCAAGTGGCGTGTTAAAATCAAAATAAAGAGACAGCTAGCACGAGGGATCTATATATAGCTCCAAACAAATTTTTCCGTTCGATTCGTATTATTCGTGCGCGTAGATTTGGCATCAGAAACGGATTTAAAATCGGTTATCCTGCTTTGGGCATTTCAACGTGCCTTGCGAATTCTGCCCTTGTCAGCTGTTTGCGTTCATTCGCACAAAAAAAAAAAAAAAAGAGTCCAGAAGCGTCGTTGTTTCTAGTATTGGATTTGTCTTCTCTAAAAAAAAAAAATTCTTGTACTATTTTTTTTCTTAGTTGAGTTTGTTTTTCGTCTCCACGATCGTATACTTCGATTCTGTATACATTAATTTCATTATACTTGATGAGATCGTAGTCACCGACTAACAGTCCTGTACACGGAGTTCAGCGCCGAAACCGCACCGCAAGCGAAGCGCACAGTGTTCTTCGTTGAGCAGGTGTTGCGTGGGACGGCGCCTATACAATGGAGGT
>JALIZH010004681.1:0-15471 GCA_030522465.1 Rhipicephalus appendiculatus | reverse complement strand
GTCACTCCATTAGTATTTGGGTTGGAGGGGGAAGCTATTACCCGGTGAACTAGGCCACTGATGTGAACCTGGCAGGGATGCATTAGGGTTCAATGGCCTCTGTCCGGGTGATGGCATCATTCCTGGGGTCGTTTGTCTTTGGCTTCCGTGTTGATGACTGGAAGACGGCCTTCCACCACCTAGCTGTGGAGGCACTGGTATACTCCCCCGTCAGCTGCGGTATCTGCTGTGGAAACGATGATGTTACTCCATTATTTGGGGTGGATGGGAAGCCAGGCCAATGATGTAAACCTGGATCTGATGCATTGGGATTCAAAGGCCTGGGTCCAGGTGGCGGCATCATTCCTGCAATACTTTGATTCTGGGTACCTTGCTGCTGAGTGGAGGACGGCCGTCCGCCTCCTTGATGAGGGGGGCACTGGTCTCACTGGCAACTGCGGTACCTGCTGCTGTAGGGAGGGCAAGGTAATATCCGGTACGCCAGGCACGGTATGTGAAGGGCCTTTTTCCTCTGCAATTGTAAAAAAAATGCTATTTGTAGGAATGTGTAGTAGGCGAGGAGTGTATTGTATCACATAGTAACACCCACTGTAACGTTTTGGTGCAAAGTGTATCCAAGCTCACTCATGCGGTACAGTATGTTCGTTCCGTTATATAAAGCTGCTGTATCTGCATGCACAAAAATTGAGGTCAAGCATTGCACCGTCTATGACTTCTCTTGGCGTGGAATAGTTTTGGCGTTCGCTGAGGTTTTTAAATTAAACTGCGGTAATCTATTGAATCATTTTGTTTCATGGAAACGTTAAATTGGCGCTGGTTTCATAGGTTGGCAAAACTTGTGGAGCTCACTCAGACTCACTCATGAAATATATTTTGCGCTTAGGGCTCATTCGGATTCAGACTCACCAAAATTTTTTCTGAGCGGGACTCACTCGGGCTTACACTCCCGAAAATTTTCTGCAACCGGACTCACTCGGACTCAAACTCATCAAAACATTACTCACCCGGACTCACTCAGACTCAAGCTCACGGCTCGCGCTGAGTCTGAGTGAATCCGAGTGAGTCGACTCATGAGTCCGTCAGCCTAGAATAATCTTTTTCAACCATGGTGTCAATGTTCTATAGCACCAATATCTCACGTAATCGGTGCTCTTCTTGGTGCCTTTTGATATAGTACCTTCGAATACGATTTATGAGTGCTTGTAAACCAGTAAGGTCATTTTTCTTGAAAGAGATGACAACATAAGATATATTTATCAAGAACTTCCTAGGAAGAGTTGGCAAGGGAGGGGAGGTCAAGGCACTCCCATATGCAATTCGTGCCTCTGATCAATAAATATTGAAATGGTGTATGAAAGACACGGTTTAGGAATACGAGTGAATAGACGTGAGTATAAACGTGAACACAGGCAAGGCTGATAGTAATGTTGAAGATGAGTAGATATGACCATAGGTCGGCAAAAAAAAGTGGAACTCACGCAGACTCACTGAAGAGGTATATCTTGCGCCTTGGACTTACTCGGACTCAAACTCACCAAAATTTCCCTGAGCCCAACTCACTCGAACTCACACTAACGAAAATTTTCTTCAACCGGACTCACTCGCACTCAAACTCATCAAAATATTACTCACCCGGAGTCACTCCGACTCAGACTCACGGCCTAATCTGATTCTGAGTGAGTCCGAGTGAGTAGACTCATGAGTGAGTTCGCCGACCTATGGCTGGTTTCTAGCGACGTGACACGGTCTATCATGCATCTATCAATTGTTCCCACTGAGGACCATCACTGGCGAGCCTGTGGGCTTGATCATGGTACTAGATAGGAACGTACACATGAAGGTAGAAAAGAGGACCTAAATAAGCGTTGCATATGCGCCAACTAATAAGTTTGAAGAGTGCTCCTTCTCGCTACCCTAGCCGCTGGAAATGCCGAGGTCGCGGTATCCATTCCTGGTTAATGTAGCCGCATCCAAACGCAGTATGAATTCCATACAACTCGCGCACGTGGCGTAATTTGAAGCTGAAATGTGAGTTAACGGCTAATCTCTTTTTTTTTATCTCTCAGCGACATTCACTCATATCTCTACAATGCTGCGATTGGACATTAGGCGTTTACCAAACCAAACAGAAGCTTCGATAAACAGCGCAGTGGGTTGGCTGCTGCCTAATTTTATTATTCCGTACTTTATTATGAATGACAAGTACACTAATGCTCTTCTTTTAAAGTTGTTTTCCTTGCTTTAAGGTGGTTCCAGCCACAAATCAAACGCGTGCGACTGAAGGACAGGGTGCGACTGAAGAAGTACCCTGACAGAGTCGAGGTTATACCTGCGCGCCAGCTGTGTTACTGACATACTCTCCATTAATTTTTATCTTTCACTTTTAACGCAGGTTCACATCTTTCTTTATTTTCTCGTTGGTGTACACAAGCCGATACATTTCGTGCATACCGATGTCTGATACTTCATCCAGTAACAAGTTCTATCAAGCTTAACTTTCCAAAACAACACATTTTTCGGCTAGCTTCATAGGCGCAGAAGTGGCTGAAATTATGACATGTCGCCAAACGACTGCGCGTCACAAAAAATCGTACACAACGTAACATTAAACTTTCGTAAGAGTGCGGATCTATCTTGCTCGCAAACACAATACCTAAACGTTATTTTCAATACAAATTTGGTACCTCTGAAATGTGAGGTTCATCAGTTATCTGCTTTCATTTTGTGTACACTTGCGTTTAAGAAATGGTCACACTTCGTCTAGTCATTTCGGCAGTGATTGCTTTCGACACCCATTTGGTAAGTCATTGTATATATACTGGTCCTACTTTGTCTGAAGCATGTCGCTTGTAACTTTTGACCGTATTAACCTCTCCCACAATGACAGCCTCCGAATGCCGACAAGGGTAGTTCGCGCAGCCTTTGAACTGTATAGGCGGCGCTTTTTAAACCAATGGCCCGATAAAGTTATGCAGGGGGTAGAATGTAAGATATATAGGATAAATCAGTTAGCTGATGATGCAAATCTTCGCGGGACCTACCAGTGAAACGGAAGTGGGCGCAAATCTATTCGTGAACGATATTTCACCAGATGCTTGGCATTTGCGTAACATATTGCTGATCAATACAAATAATATTTCGCTCAAGACATGAAGGACGGCAGATAAGACCTTGACGCCGTATTCTATGAATGCAACTAAAAAATTTGTAGGGCACACAATGATAAAGTTTGCATCCAGTGTACTTCCATCGCACGCAAAAGCGAAATGGTGTGCTCAACACAGTTATCTTTAGTGAGAGTAAGTGTACACATGATGCGCACAGTAGTGTTGCTAATGTGAGCGAAATAAAGCTCAGTTCAGCAGTTAGCTTAGTTATTGTTTAGTTTAGTTACCGTTACTTTATCTACAAGATAGTCTAGTTATACGGCCTATTTTCGACATAGCAACATGCAGAAACTGGTGACATAGCGTCTAACTATTTACATATCTTTAACAAGCAAGCATATTAGCTGTACACATACTTGGGCTGCATGTGCGTTGGCATTCTTCCAACGTAGGGAAGTTGTTTCCTTTGTAAGAACAGCTGCGATCCTCAAAGCATTCGTCTTTTAGGGTGTTGAAATAGTAAACAGGTACCAATGCAGATCCGCAGCTAGCCCGTGGTCGATGCATGAAGCATACTTCCCCTGAAAGGAAAATAATAGGTTTTTGAGAATAGACAACACGGCTATGTCGTTTGTGTTACGGCAACAAAAAAAAATAGTTTGAATATCAGCACCCAGGAAATTGTGAGATCTGAAAACATTTATTTTGAGCAAGCAGCGAGAAAGTGCAAGTTGGTAAGAGCTCATTATAGTCGAACTGCGCGGTGGGACGATACATGAAGAAAGAAGCAAGACAAACAAGCGCAGGCTAAAACTGGGTAATTGAAGGATGAAAGCAGCCTTTTTAACAGTCCCAGCCCTAATGTCCCTCAAGGGGGTAAGAGAGCGAACACAACTTTATTGTCTAGGGGATAACAAATGCAGCGCTAAAATCCATGAAAATAGCTTTTTAGGAACGAAGCTCCGTCGCCGTTGTAGCTCCCTGCAAGATGGATGCGGTGCCGGCGCAAAAAGACAATGAACGCCGCGCGCGCCAAACACCGAGCGGTTTGGTTCTAGCGCACCAAAAATTCGAGGTTAAAATAAAAGAAATAAGCTGTGTGCACAACTGGTTATAATGGTCGTCTGCACTTTCACCACCTTTATCATCGATTGTGAAATGACAACCATAACCCTAGCGCACTACGGGCGCTTTCTCGAAGGTGCTAGCAGACGCTCTTCCCACCAGGCACCGGCGCCAAAAAAAAAAACGGAAAGAAAAAAGGTGCAAAGCGCAAGACGAGCGTGGCGTTCGGCGCGCGTTGCGTAAAAAAGTTACACCATCTCCCGCTAAAGGGGACCATGAGTAGATGTGAAGCAGCGGGCGCTAACGCTTACACTGGCGGTGGCGTTGACGCTGGCGCTCATCGCAGCGTTGCGCAGGAGCGAAAACTGGGGAGGCGCAAAACAGGCAGTGATGGAGCAGTGTTTCCTACTGGAACATGCCAATCGCTGCTAATGGGCAATGAGAGACAGAATACTCCGACTGGACACAGAGACCCGCACTCCGCTTTTAGTTAACGCGCACGCTGCGAATTTTTATTGTTCAACAACGCACAGGAGAAATCTCCCACCGGCACCACCTTGGAGGTCAAGATCAATTGCCATATATACGGGATGGCCAGTGAACGGTTGTGCAGAGCGAGCAGTCGGTTTTTTCAACCAAGAAACTCGCTAGCAGACGCTGCCGGCGTCGGCGTCGCGAGGCGAGAGAGGGGGGAGCGTAGGAGAGGGGAGAGGGGGGGACGCGCATGTGCAGTGGGAGTGTGGACGACGCGGGCAGGTATGCCTATAGGAGAGAGGGGGAGCGTAGGAGAGGGGGGGACGCGCATGCGCAGTGGGAGTGTGGACGCCGCGGGCAGGAATGCCAAGAGGAGAGAGGGGGGGAGCGAAAGAGGGGAGAGAGGAGGGAGGCGCATGCGCAGTGAGGGTGTGGTTGCCGCGGGGAGGGATGCCTAGAGGAGAGAGAGGGGGAGAGGAGGTTTTTATTTTTATTTTTTTTTGAAAGGGTTTGCGCATGCGCAGTAAGGGTGGTCACGCCGGCACACCACCACCGGATTAAGCTTCGCCATAAGATGCTTCACATCTAAAACAAGGCACCCGACGCAAAAACAGTTCGCATTAATAAACGACAGTAAAATTCATCGAAAAACATGTTTGTATATATATAAAAAACGGTATATAGTCGTTTGCGTCCCATTTCTAAGGAGCTTTGCTCATCGGATGTATTCGTACACGGAACAACTGCTAGTTTTAGGGGCGAAGCTCCTTAGGGTGTGGGTCGTTCCCTCCTCTGTAATAGTATGTTTTATAATCGCGGACAACTTTTCTTGGCAATGCAGCGAAGGCTACAGCGCTGAACCGCGCGTATCCTGCCGCTAATGAATGCAGTTCCACAATTGTGTCCTCATTTTCTGCGGGAAATATGAAAAATACTGCCTCCATTTCTTCCATGTAGCTCTTTGAGACAGGACGCAGCTCACACCAGTAAGTTATCCGTATTTGTTTTAATTTACACATCGTCACTTCGAATTTTTGTACGCCTGTGAAAGCCGCGCCTTTTTCGTGTACCTCGAACGCCAAGTGGCGTCTGCGTCGATATGAAACGCTGATCGCGCGCAGCCATCACTTTCGACAGAGGTGCGGAACGCATGCCATACCGGACTACTTCTCGTAGGAGTATATGTGCAGAAGCTCCGCCCCTGTAGCTTTCCCTCCATTGCCAAAAAAAAGTTGTCCACTTGTTAGTTTTAAGAATTGCTCACTAGATGGCGTTGTGTGTATAGACAATTTTCCGCAGCTGGTGCGTTTAATCAAAACTAGATGGCGCTACTACTGCACCGTGGCCGTCTCCTGCCGCGGCCGTCTCCATGCCATGGCGTTCGGCAGCGCTGCTCAGTATGTATCCATACGCGTCGCGTCGTCTGCTCGGCGTCCGCATAGCGTCTGCGCGCACGCGAGTAAAAGCGAGCAGACGGCAGCACCGAAAAAGTCAACATGGTGACACCTGTGGATGCAGTTCCCTTCCGCCTCGAATCTATCACGTCGTCGTCCTGCGCTGTGTGGCCCGTAAGTTCGTAACCTACGCATTTATTTGCTTTATATTTACGTCCTAAAGCTTTGAGAGCAATGTATTCGTGGCAATTTGCAGTGTTTTCAAGATTCATTCTCCAATTCTCGGAGACAAGGCTTAGCAGGCATGGCTAAATAAACACAGCTAATCGAGATAATAAAGACAGAACATACCTGATACCTTGTCCCCAGCGTGAGATGACACGAAGCGATAGCTGATTTCACCATTTATTTATTGCTGTGAAGACAGCGGGCGAGTAGCAAGCGCGAGTTCGGATCAAAGCGGGCGGTCGCGTTTGCATGGGTGCTGCCATGTTGGCTTCTAACCCCAGCTGCTGGCGTACGGGCACGGCCGCTTCGCTGGCCTAATGCGTTGACTGGGGCAACTGGCTGGGAGAAGGCCATTTACGGTCATGTGATCAAACATGGCAGCGCCCGTGCGCCGCTGCGGAAAATCGTCTATATGTCCTTGGAAATAATATCACTAGATGGCGTTAGTGGTTTTCGTATAGTTGATGATTAAAGAGGATAGATGGCGCTGTTATATTTGGGATCGTCGGGCCGACGCGGTACTCGGAGTCGAGCACCGGAGGTGGACTCCATCGTGATTACACCCCCCAGTGCGCATGCGCGCGCCCTCCCCCTCCTCTCCCATGCTCCCCCTGACTCTCGCCTCGCAAGGCCGACGCAGGCAGCGTCTACTAGGGAGTTTCCTGATTGAAAACACCGACTGCTCGCGCTGCACAACCGTTCGCTGGCCACCCCGTACATATAGGGAACCAGCGCTGGAGTTTTGGCGCAGCGGGCAGCGCCGCCCTGGTGGTCAAAGCGCGCAGTTCTCAGCCGCTCCCGCCGACGAGAACGGCAACTGGTAGAGGCGGTGCGGGCGCGCATCGCCGAAACAAAACCAGGGGGGAGGGGGGGGAGGGGGGGGGGCTGGCGGTACTGTTGCGTTTTCAAGCGCCACAATATGTAGCAATGAGCGAAGACGTATCCGTCTACGTTTTTCCTTTTAAATCATATGAATAAGAATGGCGACGGCGTTGCATCCAAGCGGACGGGCGAGCAGAGTATGCTGTACTCTTGCACTCCTGTCTAGTCGCGTTCGGCTGGTTACTAAACCAAATTGTTCCTGTCTGCTAGATTTATACGATAGTCAAGATGGCCACCAGTCGAAACCAGTGCAAAGCAGCAGCACTTAACCGGCGGTTTGTCCGAAATCAAACTAGCATATTATGCAGCATGCGGCATATATAACAATATTTCTTATCTGACCATCACCACCAACCTCCTTCTCATGCCACCGCGTAAGTTGAAAGATACGGTAGCCAGGTAGTCTACATTATTTGCAAACAGTTTCGTAGAAGGAAGGCTGCCTTGTCTACCAGTGGCGTAGCCAAGGGGGGGGGAGGGGGGTTCAAATTCCTCCTCCCTGAAATGTTTCAATTTTGCTTGCGTATATATACACGGACACATACAAACGCACGCACGCTTGAACTCCCCCCCCCCCCCCCCCCACCCCCCACCCCACCGAAAAAAATTTCTGGCTACGCTCCTGTTGTCTACGATATATTTGCGGGGGCACGTTCGCCCAAGCCGCTGAACTAGCTGTTATAAAAAAATATGCACGCGATAGATACTCGATCCCGTGATGCCTCCGTTTAACTTAATTTGTGCTACAGACATGGGTCTTGTTACGAATAAAGCAAAGGATTAATCAAAGCTTAGCTTTCTGGAGTCAGCCGATGCGGAAAGCTTCTATCTGCATTGGGGGCCGTGCCGAAGTGACATCGGAATTTATGCCTCGCTAGAGAATTGTCAAATGTCCTGGATTTTTACTTAAGAAGGAAATAAGTGTAAATTTAAGGGCTAGTTTTTTTTTGTTAAACATAATATTAATTAGAACTAACGGACACTGGATTTTTACTTGTCGTTTAATTCCCCTAAACTAGTGTTTTAGTTTTCCCGCCTGCCTGTGTCAGAATAAAGGTTTTTGATCAGACAAGGTATGAATGAGGCACGCCGTAGTTTAGGTACCAGGATCAATTTTGACTTCTTTAATGTGCACATAAATATATATACCCTAGTGTTCTTTGTATTTCGCCCCCATCGAAATGCGGCCGCCATGGCCGGAAATCTATACCGCGGCCTCGAGCATAGCAGCGCGACACCATACGTGTTATGCTATCACGGTGGTTTGCTTCATCAACGTCCGCGTGCGCACATACCGCGCATTGGCAACACATTCCAAGAACGAAAAATATTGACGCCGTTACTCCTTGCCTCTATATTTCTTACTGCAGAAGTGGGCACCATAGTATCGACGCAGCACGTACTTATCAATGGAGGCGTGCCAGCCTGACAAATCCCAGTAAGCATCCAGAAAATGCTGACGAGGGAATCGCAATCACGGCACAGCACGGTCTCTTCGACGCCATAAGCATATATAAGCGCAGTCCGCTTTGCAGAGCTTCTCTTCATTTTCCAGTGATTTGCTATGAGAGTTACCTTCGGACAAAGTTGTTTTTTATTAAACCACGGTGCAGTATTACTGGCGGAACGGCTGCTCGTGCTAAAATCAAGCAGGGGAACGGTTCGCGCGCGTGTTCTCGCCGCGGTACACTGCGGCCGGTCGCAGGCAAACAATGCTTATGAAAAACTGAAAAACAGATGCCACCAAGTACGTTTGCAGTTGCACACACTGCCTAAGCACGTAGAGAGATTCTCTTAGTGAAATATGCACCTACCACTTACAGTGAGATAACACTAGGGAAAAATCCGCAACCGCTAATTTAGTTCAGTGAACGGAGCAAACATAATGATGTACAGGGGGGAGGGGGGGGTCAAAAGTTACCAGGCCACACTGCAATAGAAATGCACGGGATAGCGGCCTGGGAACATTTCACCGGCCCTGTACCTGCGCTATATTGCAACGACATGTATGAACTGAAGTAATAACGTTAAAGTAACTAAATTGCTTACTCATGCGCTAAGTAATGTAATGAATCACTTGGACCAAGTAATTGAGATAAAATTCCATGGCTACGTTGTTGATCCCTTTAGATTAAAATATAGCATGTCCGCTTTTCTTATGGGATAACATTTGATCAAAATATGAAAGAAATATACCAACGCCAAGGTAATCTGAGTGGAAAACCTCATGTGTCGGAATGATACAATAAAGATCTGTGAGTTTTCTATGCACGTGTGCCATAAGTTAATGAATGTTGATCAGGACGTCTTGAGGGGCTAGTTGGTTCATTCTATGCAGGTAAAAAAATTGCGCGAAACTAGAAAGGGACACCCCAAAGAAGAGATATGAAGTGAATGTGGGTTGGTATTGAATGATTAAATTTGGTTGCAGTAGTTTCGAAGTGAAGTCATTACTTTTCAAACGTCAAATACTGTAATGACATTACTTTTCTCCAGCTGAACCTTTTAATGTAATTTACTTTCCATGAGCCATAATACTATCTCTGATGTTTACTGTTAAAGCAGTTCAACGAGCCGTCTATTAGAGACTATCCTAATCGGTAGCTCAAATTTCTGTAATATTTGGTTCATAAGCTGCACTGAAAATGTGCGGACCGCTAACTCAAATGTTCTGTCCCTCTCAGTGGTGGCTACTCCCCAGAAACTAAGCAATCAGAAAAGGATTCCATTGCTTACTGCTTCTGCAGGTCTCGCTGCATTCCATGAAAGTTGAAAACGGTGCCGCGCCGCACATAAGTGGGCGGCACGAATGAGTCATGTGGTCAAACTGATAGCTGTATCCTGAGCACTGCCTGGCAGGTCGTATGGGTACGGAGATGTTGCATCTGCTGTCGAGAGCTGCGTAAAATGAAATCATTAGTGTCATTTTTTCCAGAGTAGGACAAAAAGCCACTTGTTTGCTGTGTGTGCGCTAGAAATTTATCAAAATGACTTCTTACAACTCTCCCAGGTTTCTATACATTAACATAAATTTGTTTCGTATTTTTTGCACTGTCATACGTGCAATGCGCTTTTCAAACATATCACGACCATAAGCTGAAATAATATTGCCACACGAAAACAACCGCGTGTTAGACTACCAGAGAAAGTTTTCACATTTTACTTTATGATACCAGCTTGTGTGACACTGCTCTTTCTAAATGTACGTACTTTGGTTACTTCAGTATCTTAACCAGTACCCAAATGTCCATAATATGAATCAAGATAACCCAAGTTAAAAATATGGGACCTCTGGATTGATTCCAGCCAGCCCTATTTTATTACAAAAAACCTTGATTTCCAAGTATTTCGGCACGAACTTCTAAGCGATGACGTTTCATGCCTCATCATATCACAACATGAGAACATATATGCCTGATACGTTGTTTTATAAGTGAAGGGGCGTCTTGGGTGCTTTTTTCAATGTTTAAATGGTCACAATTTGCATGGTCACGAGCACTGCTTGTGGCTCCTAACGTTAGATATGTAGTTTTTGTGGAAAAGGATGCCCGAGCAGAATAAACTTCGAACGGAAAAATCTTCACTATCTTCACCACTGTGGCATACCTATCGATATATATATATATATATGTGTGTGTGTGTGTGTGTGCTTTTTTGGCCCCCTATGTAAAAAAATAACTAAAAAGAAAGTGGGGGTGGCCCGCACCACCAGGAGGTATAACGGGCTCAAGCCAATCTAACATAAATGAAGAGGGGAAATATCCCAAGGTAATTTTGGGATATGTGAAAAAATGTGAAAAATGTTGCACACCGTCAGGTAGTAAGAACGGTTTTTGCCGCTCCGTGCAAGATGGCTAAAGTTTTCGTAATGGTGCCCAACATAAGGTGCATGTCCTGTCGCAAACAGCACGTTGATCCTTCCATTCAGTTTGTAACAAGCGTGGTTTGCAAAGTCTCGCGTTTCTGAGGTGGCTGCTACATACAACAGACGGGACTATGCTGTGATGAGACGGCGTGGGAGCTTATTCCTGGTCCTTGTTCCAACGCGGGTGCCCGCCTATATATAGGTCGTAAGCGAGAAGAATGTAAGCTGAATATTAAGGAGAAGGTCATCTTGTACAGATCTAGAGACAGACTGGAAAGAAAAGTAGTCGAAGCCTACTTTGTTTGTACTCACAAATGCGTTGGCATGCCTTTGCTGAGTTTGCTTCCACAAGAGCTGACATTCTGGGATAGGTGTGTATAAACGTTCCTCTATGAAAGCGCCTTTCAGCAACTTCCAGTCTATGCGCATGCAAATGCCGAGATACGTTCAGTGTTTCAAACTATATACAATTGATGTTCGGCATATTCGCATCGTCATGATTTGTTGTTTCTCTCGGTTGGCTTTTCATCTCTTAAGCCATCAAGCCGAGTTTGTTTCCTGTTCCTTCATTTGGTCGGTAAGCAAAAAAGATAAATCCTATAATAGCAGTGTTTTCAGTAATTCATGTAGACCTAAGACTGTTTTACAGATGGGTTTCGGTGTCGCCACATTGGGGTGTTAACCTTACCGCTTTGTATCATTCACAAACAAACTGACATTGATACGATTCTCGTATACACATGAAAACGGTTGGGTTGGTGCATTCGAAGTTTCCTGACATTATGAATTCACGTAGTGAAAGAAAAGTAAGAAAACATTCGTTTAAAAGCCTATAGTGGCGGCACCCATGTCTTAAGTGAAGTAGTCTATCGATGCTGTATCGTTCTTGAGGGGCACGTTCATTGTATTCCGATTGACCTGCTATGGTTTCCTGAATTTCTCTTGAAGTTTGCCGCTATGCCGTATGGGGAAGTAGCGCACTTTTGACGAGAATAAAGGCCACAAGAAAGACACCACATTCGCTACTTGACTTGCTAGTTCATTCGCTAGTTCGAAACTGCGGCCGTATTGCGTGCTTGCATTTCTTCGTCCGTGTTTGTTCGCGCTGCCATGTTACATGTGTTGTGGACTTGGCTTTCGGCACTAGCGAGCACCGCGTATTGAACACGACAATGCACAATGCATGTACCCCATATACGTCATTGCAAAATAATATGTGACAGCACCTCCCCAGCAAGAGAAGGTTATGTACTTTTTAAAGAACGAACAATGCCTATAGAGGCCTTGTTCTTCTGTGCACGTGAACAAGCTATATTGAACAAATGCGCACATAGCTTCCAATGGTGTCGGTGCCCCTCCTGTATTGTTGGACGCTATAAAAAGCTATAGCTTGTGTTATACGATATGTACAACCTAATGAAACAAACAGACAGTGAAGCCGAGGGCAGTATAAAGATATTATTTGTAATCTTTAACTGTAATGGGGTAATTGCGATTAAAACGTAACGGAATTATAAGTGCACAAAAAGTTAATTGCCGGTGGCAGGGATCGAACCAACAACCTTCGGATGAGGCGTCTGGTGCTTTGAAAATTGAGCTACATCAGCGGTCGTCCTACCATCAACTTTATTGGTTATTTCTGTGCATCTAAACATGGAAATGTTAGCCAACGTCACTCGTAGCCATGACATCGAGTGTGGAAGTTTCATTCGCATGGAGGCGTGATGTAGCATGTGATATGTGAACGTGTTGGCAGTTCACTACTTATATTTTGCGTAGTGTCTGAATGCATCAAATCTACCGGAACTAGACCCTAGCTATGAATGAACTGAGGAAGGAGAATTGATCAATTTCTGATTTTCTTTGCAATGTACAACTAATAAAACAAACTGGCAAAGAATCCATGGAAAGTATAGGGGTGATATTTGCAGTTTTTATCAGTAATTTGGTACTTAGGGCATAAGTGCAAGGAAATTAAAGTGGATGAAAAGAGAAGCCAAAATATGGCTTCTCTTTTCGCGCACGCACACACGCACACGCACACACACGCACGCACACACACACAAACACACACGCACGCACGCAAATGCGCACATACGCACGTAAAAACATTGGTACATATTTAGGCAAGGAAGTAAACGGGGCCATTTGGTGCACTTAATAAGCCTTTAAAATGAACATATTTAGGCGACAAGCTAATTTGTTCTCACAGCGAAATCACTCTAATGCGACGCTAAATTATATTTCGTCCCCCCACAATAATGGAAATATTCCATACGTTGCAACTATTTCAGAACGGTGGCTTACCCCTCTGACCTTGTTGTTCAGGACGTACTGGTGGAAATGGAACGCCCCACTGTTGCTGGGGTTGCTGCGACGGCTGATGGGAACTGGATATCGTTATATTAGGCTGCCAAGGCTGTTGTACAGGCGGTCGCAGTATTCCTATATTGATAGCTTGCCCCTGAGTCCCTTGGTGCTGATTGGATGACGGCGTTCCACTGCCCCATGGTTGTGAACTCTGCGGTGGAAAGACTGGTCTGCTTGGTGGCAACTGCGGTTTCTGTGGTGTAAATGATGGTTTCCCTCCGGTACACGAAGGGGTGGTCTGCGTACAACCCGGTCGACCAGGTACGGCTGGCGGATGGACATTCGTTTCTGCGTGTATCAAACGGGCATTGGGGAAAGTGTTTTATCTGAGTAATATATAATTGGTTCATTTAGACAGCTGTTACATAACTTCCTGACTGAACTTTATTGAATCTACATCAAGCAAAATATAGTGTGGAGAGCCCCAGAAAACGGTGGTAGGCCCGAAATTTTTTTTTCACTATACATATAGGTATTCCCGAAACACTAGTGTACTCTAAAGCGTTAATGTAGGAGGACGACACAGCCATATCATTCACAGCTAATAGTCTCTCAACACTACAAGTCAACATAACGTCGTAATTGACAAACGTAAGCAACCGGTTTATTCAAAAATAACTTGACACTACGTTCAGGAAAATTGAAGTATCAAGAAAGGAGAAAGAATATTGACTCGTCAACAATGAAACTTTACCTGAACAACAGTCTTATCAAGGAATTAGTTACTTTTAAATATTGTGGCGTGTTTTTGACTTGCATATTTATTGGGAAGAACAAATCCATTGAGTTTGCAGAAAAGTGGCTTATGTTTTCTATACCTTAATAAAAAACGGGCGAACACGTTCCCTTTCGGTGCATCGGGCTTTGTACTTTTAATGTTGTCCCTCTCATATAAGCTGCTGTATAGAATCGCGGGGTGTAACATATACGACATACCTAGTACCACTGTTATGACTACAAAAGCGAACCCTAAATACAATGGGTGGAGCACATGGGCAATCAAAATAATACTATATTTCAGGTACAACGTATCCTATCAGTTTTGGCAATACGTGGTTACAAGGTTGCTCTTCGCAAATCACAGGCACCAGCTTTGCCCTCTCCTCCACTCTATTCACTAAACCATCGTAAAACACTAGACAAGCATCCAACGTACGGCAACTTTAAATGACCTACAAGCTTTAACTTGTATGGAAACGTTTATTGTAATTTCGCGGAACAAAAATATGGATACAAAAGCTATCATAAAGACACGTGACAGGCTATAAAACCATGTTTTTTATGGTTTTATGGTTTTATGCCACTGCGCAGTTCGACCAGAATATACTGGATTATGCCCGATACTGTCGAGCCTGTCAGCACAACTATGTAACGTCAAAACTGACACGATAACGCACATATTTCTTCAGATTCATGGCATCTACGCAATTTAGCTGGCGTGTATGAACGCCAGACCACAGTCTTACAGTCATTCAATTTTAATTGTTTGTCAGAAACGATTTCACGAAGGGGAGAAATTATGTTTGTATTTAATCATGCTTTACAGCTATATAGAAGCGCAAAAAGACGTTCTTGTTATTGAAACTAATCGAAGTTCACAATTGGCATGCATCACACTCAATAGCGACGTTGCAAATAAAATAATAACAGTATATCCTCATCTTAAATAACCTTCAAAGGTAGTTATTGCCCTTGGACATACTAGTAAAAAATTCGCTGCGCAGCTCTGGACTCTTCTAATGTAATGAATACCCAATCGCTCGAGATACACACTTACTTGCACGACATGTCCGCTGGCATTCTTCTAATGAAGGGAAGTTGTTTCCTTTAAAAGAGCAGCCCTGATCTTTGTGGCATGTGCCAGTTCTGGTGTTAAAATAGTACACCGTCACCAGTCCAGATCCGCAACTGGGGACTGGGCGATGGACGAAGCATACCTCAACTGAAAGGGAAATGGGCGCTCTTTGAGAAGTGAAAATGCAGCAATATCGGATGGTGTTAAGCAACAATGCAAGTAAATCAACCTGCTGCATGTAGAAACTTTTGAGGTTTTAGAAGATTAGTTATTCAAAATTTCTGAACACAT
>JALIZH010004677.1:0-28812 GCA_030522465.1 Rhipicephalus appendiculatus | reverse complement strand
ACACACACACATAACCAGCCTTAGCCAGAAAAACATATAAGAGCATACGTTTTTATTACAATGATCACGTGAGTATAATCATCCTAGAAGCAAGTATCACAATGAGAACTCAAATATATCTTCAATTTTCAATGAGGAAACAGAGCGGTAAATACATGAAGACGAAGCAAGGAACGAGCAACACACCACACGAAGCGCTGACTAACAATTGAAATTTATTCTGGTGAAACAACGTATATAAATACATACATAGGAATACCTCGTCACAAACAAATCAAGAAAAGTACATAGAACCAAAATGGGTAATGGGATGGCCATCATCACATGATATTGCGTGTGCATGGCGTAAGCGGAACAGTCATGCCAAGTTAGCCGAGAGATATGAAATTCTTTGTCAGATAATAAAATCGATGATGTGCTAACACAGTTTTCTTTTAACATTGAGATATTATGCGCCTCTATGATATCCCTTATCACCAAGTGCAAGATTGTAAAGATAGTCAGAGCAAGAAGCAGGCGCTGCGTGTGTATTCGTACCACAGTTATTTACTAAATCTTCTGCTTCATTTTGGGCGACTAAATAGCAAGAAAGTCGCATGTCTCCTCTCGTCATTGAGATTTCTCTGTCGCCTCTTTTGTAATTGAGATTTTTCTGGCGCGCATAGAGGATCCCAGTACCCGCTGTCTGTGTTTCCACTGCTACGAATAAGTGGAGCCCTAATCTTTAACTAATTAAATCTTTGTATCCCTCATGCAAGAGTCGCTGAGATTCATGCTTGAGTTTAGCCTTCCTGCCTTACGTTGCAACGTTACTAGGTTGTTCAAAACTTAATGGTTGGTTTTTGCACAGGTTTTGTGTGCTTAACGCCGTCCGGTGATGTTGTACAGTGTTTTCCATGTCCAGAGCTTGACATTTTCCTCATCCATGAATATTTTTCCTTCGTGCACTCATGCATGTTGAATATACGAACAAAGCTAAAATAGAAGACTGAGCTGGTGTGTATGGATACATGCTTAGGAGTCCTATAGGTCGGCAAACTCACTCATGAGTCGACTCACTGAGACTCACTAAGACTCAGATTGAGCCTTGAGTTTGAGTCTGAGTGAGTCCAGGGGAGTAATATTTTGGTGAGTCTGAGTCTGAGTGAGTCCGATTGAGAAAAAATTCAGTCAGTCTGAGTCCGCGTGAGTCCGGTTGCGGAAAACTTTGGTGAGTGTGAGTCCGAGTGTGCCCTAAGGGCGGGATATATTTCATGGGTGAGTCTGAGTGAGCTCCACCTCGTTTTGCCGACCACTCGTCCTGTCTACTCAGGGATCCGGGGCTCAGGAAAAACACTCTTAACTGCGGAAGCGGACATGGTGCACACTCCAGCAATTCGCGCACAAAACTCATTTGCCACTTCAAGTTGGGTGCGGCCTAGATGTAGGGATAAAGCCATGAAAGGATGCCTTTGTTGGGGAGTCGAGCGCAGGCCACGAATTGTGCTCCAGATGCGTGACAATGGCTTTCGAGGATCCAATGACTCGCAGAATGTTTTCCAGTGTTACTCTTCAAGTTTGTCCAAACGGCGTTGGAATTTTTTATGTATGCGCCTGTGCCAGTCTCAAATCACATATTGCCTTTGTGCGTCTGTATCTCCTTTCCGCCCTTCGGCGAAGCGCACACAATTTCTCCAGTTCAACGTCAAAATCTGAACGCTTGCCGGTAAACGGGAGCAGGCAGGAAGCTTCACTCATTGCCACTTTGATGATATCCTCCAAGTTATGGCCAGAATCTTCTCGGCATGCATCTTCCATAAGTCGCTGGAATTTCAGCCCTGAAATGGACAAAGATTTCACTATAGAAGAGCTTGACGCATCTTTGGCGGCTTCCAGACGATCATCTTCACCAGGGCCCGATGGCATCACCTACGCCGCTTTAGCCAACCTTCAACAAGAGGCCAGAAGAAAGCTGTTGTGTTATTACAACCACTCATGGCATGCGGGCATCGCTCCCCGGGCATGGAAGATAAGTCGGCTTGTGCCACTACTCAAACCAGGAAAATCGCCATTTGATTTGACATCTTTTCGCCCTATTGCTCTGGCAAGTTGCGTAGGGAAGGTCATGGAAAGAATGATACTTACACGCCTAGAATGGTATCTCGAGCGCTACAATGTGTACCCAGACTGCATGACGGGCTTTCGGCGAGGCAGGTCATCAGTTGACAACGTAATTGACCTCACAGCATTTATCCAGCAACAAAAGTACCTCAAGCGCATATCACTGGCGCTATTTCTCGATGTCAAAGGGGCATACGATAACGTAACACATGACGCCATCCTTGAGTCTTTGGAGGCTGTCGGAATTGGCTGGCGAATGTACCAGTAAATCCACGATTATTTGACGAGAAGGTCATTTTTTGTACAGACAGAAGATGGTCCCACTGCCAATTACTATACCTCCCGTGGCGTCCCTCAGGGCGCGGTATTGAGCCCCACTTTGTTCAATCTTGTGATGGTAGGCCTTCGTGAAGTTTTGCCAAGTACTGTTCACATATCCATATTTGCTGACGACATTTGCTTGTGGTCTTCGGCTGTAACCCGTCTGCAAGTACGTGCAAGGAATCCAGCAGGCTGCCACCCTGTCATGCTCGTATCTCCGCAAACAAGGTCTTTCTGTCTCTACAGAGAAATGCGCATTGGTCGCGTTTACTCGCAGGGCCATGACACCGTACCCTGTTTACATCAATGGCCAAAGTGTTGCATACCAGAAGAACCATCGCTTCCTTGGTGTGATTATTGACAGGGACCTATCGTGGAGCGCCCACTGCACTTACCTGAAGAGACGACTGAATTCCATCGTTCACATAATGCGATTCCTCTGCGGGAAACCTTGGGGCGCATCGATAAGTTCAATGATGCAGCTATACAGAGCACTGTTTCTGGGATTTTTACGCTACAGCTTGCCGTTGCTGGCAAATACATGCAAGACTAACATCCGCACCCTCGAAAGTCTGCAAGGACAGGCAGTACGCACGTGCTTGGGATTGCCACGCTGCACTTCAACTCACGGGACAATTATGATCGCAAGAGAGCATCTGATTCCAACATACGTCACCACTGACAATATAAGAGCCCACATTAGACACCTATGCCGAGTTCCCGGTCACCATATTGCTGCGTTGCCACTTCAGAGACCCCAAGCCATGTTTTCAAAGATCATTTCTACTCACAGAGAATGCCTTCCGTCGGGCTTCACTCCAGCAGCAAGACCACTGTCGCCTCCGTGGTGCCTACAACAACCACAGGTACGCCTCACTATTCCGGGAATTACCAACAAGAGGCCGTCATTCAACAGTGGTCCTACGACAGGCGACATTGTCGCTACTCAACGAGAAATATGGCCAAAGGACCCACATTTACACCGATGGATCAGTCTCGGCTGACAGCTCCACAGGTGCTGTTGTTATCCCGGCGTGCCAAGTGACTATAAAGTTCAAAGTGTCTCACAGGACGACATCAGCAGCAGCGGAGCTTGCCGCCTTACGTGCTGCTATCCTTTATATCGCGGAAGCCCAGCCTCAAAAATGGGCTGTCTTCTGCGACTCTAAGGCTGCGCTTCAGAGTTTGCAATCAGCGTTACGACGAAGGGTGCACGAGCAGCTAGTCAATGAAATCAGGGAAATCCTTCACCAAGTTTTATCGAAGGGACATGACGTGGTGTTCCAATGGTTGCCGGGACATTGTGGCATTGTCGGTAACGACCTCGCTGATGATGCTGCCCGGTCCGCCCACGAGAACGCCCAGACAACCCCAATACCCCTGTCGAGAACGGATGCTGCAAAGGGCCTTCGCTCGTTCGCTGACACAATGTCGCAAACTTGGCTGAGCGACTCCAGTGTCGGGAACCGCCGCTTACATAAATTGGACCCATCGAGGAAGCTTCAAGTTCCATCGGACCTCTCCCGCCGGGACGCAACTTTACTGTGCCGCCTGTGGTTAGGAGTAGCTTTCACGAAGGCGTACTCTTTTCGCATAGGAATGGCAGATACCTCCAGATGGGACTCGTGCGATAGTGAAGAAACAATAGAACATCTACTGTGTTCCTGTGATAGTTTTGTGAGCGAACGCAACGTTCTACGCGCTACGCTAAACAAGCTAGACGATAGACCTTTTTCCAAAGAGAAGATCCTCGGATCGTGGCTCTACGCGTTGCAGGCCAGCAAAGCGACGCGAGCACTGCTATGTTTTTTTTTAAAATCGACCGGCTTAAGCGACCGCTTGTAGGCGTGCAATGGACAGGCGCACAGGTACCCTGATGGTGCTCTCTTCCCTCTCCTCTCTTTCTTTCTTTTAATCCCTTCGTCCCTTCTCCCCAGTACAGGGTAGCAAACCGGACGCGCGTCTGGTTGACCTCCCTGTCTTTCATTCCTTCCCTTCCTCCTCCTCCTCCTCCTGTCTACTCAATTTCAGCATTACTATCAGCCTTATGTCGACTCGCGTTTATACTAATTATGTCTCCTCACACATCAACGCAGTAGAGTTCATACGCCATCTCTGTTAATTGAACAGATGCGTGAGTTACGGAGGGGGGGGGGGGGGGTGCGAGGTTTCTTGGCCTCCCCCCTCTATTTTCTTTGAAACGAAGGACTTGTAAACATCTCGTGTGAGTCCTCGCTTTCTATAAAAATGTCCTTAGTGAATCGCAACCACTGATAGCTCGTATTTAAAGATACAAGATCAAAAGCGCCAAGTAAAGCAATGATCGTGCGAGATATCGGTGTTAAAAATCATTGATACATTGGACGAAATAGCTAATTGTACGCTGAGTCATGAGTCGACTCACTCAGACTCACTCAGACTCAGATATAACCGTTGAGTCTGAGTCTGAGTGAGTCGAAGTGAGTAATATTTTGGTGAGTCTGATTCCGAGTGAGTCCGATTGAGGAAAAGTTTAGTGAGCCTGAGTTCGAGTGAGTCCAGTTGAGGAAAACATAGGTGAGTGTGAGTCCGAGTGTATGGTGAGTGAGTCTGAGTGAGCTCTAAATTTTTTTGCCGACCTACGCTTAGGACACTGCAGCGCTCACAAAAAGCGCAAATGACGGAAAGGCACACAGTATGCGCTGACTCTGAACTGAACTTTTATTCAGAAAAAAAAACGTAAATTAGAAGAATCATTGAGTCACGTGACATGTGCTACAAACGAAAACAGCTTTCCTGGCTGTTGCCCTTTAGCTAAACATGCACTCAACGAATACTATGTCTAATTACCGTAAAGTAGAGAGGTGGGCGAGTTGGAAATGATGCATTGTAAAAACTTTTCAGCGCGAACAGGACGGAGCACACGAAGAGGACTCGTGTGCTCCGTCCAGGGCTCGTATTTTGTCCTCTTCGTTTGCTCCATCCTGTTTGCACTGAAAAGTTTTTACAATGCGTCTAATTACCGCACGTGCTGACCAAATATTCGTATTCTTTATCCCAAACCTTAATAGATAACTCGCTAACACATCTTTCGTTTCATCTTTTGATGTGGAAGGTCTCGATAATTTCTCGGGCCAGCGGCTTTCTATACCTAGAAAATACCATGATGTCCGTAGTTAGTGTGGGGTACACCCGCACTCACGACAATGATCTGCTAGGTGGGAATGCATTGTTTGAGTCAATGAACGCTGATGTTCGCACAATAAATATGCAGGCCCCTTACACTCTCCCCGATGTATGACCTGCCACGCGAGAACGGGGTCTGATACACGATTCCTAGGACGCAGTCAACACACTTGTAGGTGTGTGTAATGCCGCATTTTTTTTTTTTTTTTTGACGCACTAGGTTTGGTGCACATGGTCGCGCGGGCGCAAGTTTAGGACAACTTGTTTGGGGAGGAGAAGACGGCTTCCGTGTTTTGTCTCGTGTTGTCTTAACTGTCGAAGAAGACAGACAAATGGTCAAAATACCGATACACATGACCTACCATGCCTTCTTAGCTCTCAGCCAAAAGCCTGTCTACCGTGCTCAAGAATATTTCGCTTAGTACACGGCGACGTTAGATCATATACGAACGCCACTTTTCTGTATGTACAGGTTTCCTTCATGTTGAACAAAGGTAGACCTAATGTAAACGGAAAAAGAGTTCTAGACACGCATCTTTCTGGGCATAAATGCACTATATCCGTATAAAGAATACGGATATTTGGTCACCACTTGCGGTAATTCGACTTAAGCCGTGTTCAGACTGCATGCGCTAAGCACGAATCGTCGGTAAAGATCATAAGCATAAACGCAAGCAACGTAATGATTTTGTTCAGGACGTTGTTGTGTTTAGCATACAGTACATAATGTTTGGGGCGTAAAGGTTGGCGGGCCCGCGAGTTTTGCGACAACTACTGATGCGACCGTTACGTTCGACCAATGGGCAAACCAGTTTTGATTTTCACTTATCATTCACGGGGCTTCTGTCCTCCCCAGATTCCGCGTCATCATGCGCGTATTGAAAGCCATGCAGTAGCGTGTCTGTGCAGTTGTATTAAGGCGAAAGCCTTTAATGTCTCATGCTCACGTCCGTCCGGTGTCCGTCCGGTGTCCGTGAGTCCGTCCGGTGGTGGTGGTGGTGGTGTGCGTCCTGACCAACCTTACTGCGCATGCGCAAACCCTCCCCACGCACCTCCTCTCTTACGCTCCCCCCTCTCTCTCCTCTAGGTATCCCTCCCGCCCGTGGTGCTTACACACCCATTGCGCATGCGCGTCCCCTGCCCCTCTCTCTCTCCTCTCCTACGCTTCCCCCCTCTCTCTCATCTAGGCATCCCTCACGCGGCGTTTACACACCCAATGCACATGCGCGTCCCCTCCCCCCCTCTCTCCTCTCCTACGCTCCCCCCTCTCTCGCCTCGCAACGCCGACGCAGGCAGTGTCTGCTAGCGAGTTTCTTGATTGAAAAAACGGACTGCTCGCGCTGCACAACTGTTCAACGTCGACGCAGGCAGCGTCTGTTAGCGAGTTTCTTGATTGAAAAAACCGACTGCTCACGCTGCACAACCGTTCACTGGCCACCCCGTATATATAGGCACTGGATCTTGACCTGCAAGGTAGTGCCGGTGGGAGATTTCTCCTGTGCGTTGTCGAGCGATAAAAATTCGCAGCGTGCGCGTTAACTAAAAGCGGACTGCGGGTCTCTGTGTCCAGTCCGAGTCTTCTGTCTCTCATTGCCCATTAGCAGCGATTGGCATTTTCCAGTAGGAAACACCGGTCCATCACTGCGTGATTGCGCCTCCCTAGATTTCTCTCCTGCGCAACGCCGCGATGAGCGCCAGCGTCAACGCCGCCGCCAGTGTAAGCGTTAGCGCCCGCTGCTTCGCATCTACACATGGTTCCATTTAGCGGGAGATGGTGTAATTTTTTCTGTTCTTCCCCCCTTTTTCCCTTCGGTATAATAGTAGCTCCGACTTGTGTGCGCAGCATCATAACCCAGTGGGCATTAGGCAGTCATCCACCGTCCTGACCGCTTCATATAATGCATTCCTGTGTTTGCCCTTCGCTTCCGCGCGAGCACCAGATGGTGAGATCGTCAGCATGAACGGTGTGTTCAATATTCTCTATCTTATTCAAAGCTCAGGAGAGACCTATCACGCATAAGCTAAAGCGTACTGAAGAAAGACTGGAACCTTGCGGAGTGCCTTCATCTCCGAGCTGTAGCCAGCCCGTTTCATGGTCTCCCACTCTAACGTTCGCAGTACGGTTCCAAAGAATATACTTTACGTATTCGTATAGCCTCTCCCCAAGTCCCAGGTGTATGACTTGTGGATAAAATATATTCATGTTTTATCAAATTTTTGTATAAGTCTAGTCCTAGGACATTATGAACTTCTCGCCAAGCTTGCTTGCCGGCTTTACAGTTACAACCGCCTTGCTCGCCAAGTGACCGTGGCTCCGTGATGCTTTTTTTTTACAGTAATGTGTTGTAAAAGCCACCAGCAAAACGTTGCATGCATATGCTTGATTAGAAGTCTGCCTTGCTATAAGTTACACACACCACTGGCGTTATTCGCCTTTTTCGGATTGCCACGGTACACGCGCCCTTCCCCTAACGGTATGGCAGCGAAACGCCTCTTCATTTCACACGATTTAGTTTTGGCGCTACCAGTTGTCCCTGCGTCTACCAAGACTCTCCCAAAACGGCAAAGGGCGGCGCAGGAGAATGTGAAATACGGATTGCATCCGAAATAAATTTCTGTCCACCATACCCACCGCTTTGCACCCACCCTAGCACTGGCCACAAAAGCGTCGTTTTTTTAGAATAAGATCATTTATTACCTGATCTCTCTCATACATACATTTCATTTTCGTACGACGTATTTCAGAATTCACTTTTCCATTTCTTGGAAAGAACTAAGTGTGATGTTAATTCTGCCTCCCGTCGCGTATGCAACTGTGTAAAAATTTTTGTCTTATAAAAATGAATTACATCGTCCACAAGCCTCAACGGAGCAGGACACGCAGGCTTGGCACTCCGACAACCTTCTTCACGTTGCCCGCTCTATGCTTCCGAGCTTTGCGCAGGAGCCATTCATGACGCGCACGCTGGTCTCGCGCGGTTACTCCATAAGTGCGCTATAACCTTCTTGCGGTTTATTTTTCTGTGAGTTTCGCATCCCAACTTTCTAGAACACGTTGCTTCCACATTCGCGAGTTTCCCTGCCCCCCCCCCCCCCCTTGTTTTTTTTTTCTTTTTTTTTTCAATGAGCAGACCATCACCGTGTGACGATACCTAAGCGCTTGAACATGTTTTTTCGTTGGACGACGCTTCGGCTTCTTCTTTCAGGACTTCGTTAAACTGTACTGGGAACATGCGTAAATTCACGGACTGCGTGAAGCAAAGAACTGGTCGGCGACACTACTGCTTTCAAGCGGTGTTCGCTGAAAGGGAGTAGAAGGAAAAAAATGAAGATGAAAGAGAATTTCGCCACATCCCACTCCGACATTGCTCGATCTCACGCCATCTATTGCACGCGTCATGCAGTCTCCCGCCATTCTCCGATTTGCGCTGGTGCGGCCCCTGTCGCGTGCACTTCGATCCATGCAGCCGTCGCATAGGAAACGAAAGGCGGCGATTGCAAAACGTAAAAGTGAAGACTATTTTAGACGCGAAGAAGACACTCTATTGGGCCAGTTTTTTTCTTAGCCTCCCTTTGTTAACAGCAATAATAATAAAAAAAACATGGCTGATCCCTCCGTCTTAGGAATCGGTATAACACGAAAGTGAAAAGTGTCTTCTCAGAAGTAGTGCTTATTCTGCAGTGAGTATGAGAGTTTTTACAATGTCCATTGGTGTTATACAGCTAAAGCACCGTTTGACGTGGATGTACCCACGTTAACACCTAGTGGCACATCTCCATCGCGATGACTAACGCCCATGATCATGATTTACCCTATTGTGGTAGTTCAGCTTTCAAACCTATACCTGGAGACAGCGTATCACGAATCGCGCGCAAAAATGACATCAACAAGCGCGTAATAAACACTGGTACTGTGCACTTCTTCAAAGCGTCGTCATTCAAGGAGAGAAACGACACGGCGTGAGCTCCCGAGTAATGCGGTAACCTACGCCTGTGCTCATGCATACACTACCACACTGCGCTTCAGCTACCCCGGAGGCAGAGCCTGAGCCGCGAACGCGCGCAGGCGTTCCGCAGGCGTGATGGAGCCCGCCGCGAACGCGCGCAGGCTCCACCAAGGCACCACATTCGTCCGTCGGCATCGTTGCCTTTCTGCACCGCTTACTGCAGCAGTTTTATTCGTCGGTCATCGCACTCGAAGTTGTCGGCGGCGAAACACCGTTGGTACACGTGGAAGCTGCACTACTCCGACAATGAGCCGTCACACGCTAACACGAAACGAAAGGCAAATAGCATAACTAGAGTGACACATAACTAAGTCTAGGGCGACTGCCCGATGCTAGCGCGGCCAGTGTTTGTTGCTGCTATCGAGACGCTTTAACCATGACCTTCGAGATTGCGCGCCGGCGCGCTCTCGAACGCTGTGCTTTCGAGATCGTTTTCTATTGTTGCTAGTAAGTGTCATGCCGCATTACTTCTCTTCATCGCTTACAGACGGCGGCACTGCCCAGCCCGGCCAACAGATAGCACCGAACCAGAGAGATTGTGTGAGAGATATAAGGCGCGTTTGTGGAATGTCTCTCACCTGCCTCTTTCGCTCAGTCGGTACAGCATCGGGCGGGTACCGTCGCGGGCCAAGGAGTGGGAGGTTCGATTCTGGGCGGGGGAAGATTTTTCTAAAAAACCGGCAGATCCCACGCACTGTGGGAATCGATGCGATGCGAAGCAGCTAGCAAGGAGCATATCATGCTGTACATAATATGCATGTCATTATTTACATGTTAGGACCTCTCATTTGTGTTCTTCATACAGTCACGTCGCGCAATACAAATTTTGGTGTATATCAAGCTAGCGAACTGGACGCAAGCGCGCCATGAGCGTGGCATGTAAATGGCATTGTAGATGACATGCATGCCAAGATTTTCATGTTACCACCTGCCACTTATGTTCGCTTAATCTTTTACCTCGAATCGCAGCGAGACGCGAGACCAGTCCACCTCCGTTTCGCATGCGTTCGTATTCTCGCGCTCTGCGCATCGTGCAGACGCCATCCGCGTTCCAGCGTTTAAATTGACGGACACCTTGTCAACTCCAAAGTGTGTTCCTCGAACGCCTGTGCCCACTGAGACGGGGTCGGTCAGAATGGAACGTGATGCGCGCGTCTCCCTCCTTGCATGATTAGAGACGCTGAGCTCAGCGACGCTACGCAAGCAAAGCACGAGCGCTGTTGAGTCTAAAGCGACCGGCGTCCGTTTGCGCGCCCCGGCGCCCACCTGGCACTGTGCCAGGGCACGGCTGGAGGGACGGACGCACGGACGGGCGGACGTGAGCACGAGACATTAAAGGCTTTCACCTTAAAATTTGGTGTATATTAAGCTGGCGAAACGGCCACAAGAGTCTCATGAGCGTGGCATGCAAGTCATGTTGCACATGACATGTCATGATTTGCATATTACCACTTGTCATTTATGTTCGTCAAACAGTCACGTCACTCAATGCCAAGTTTGGTGTATATCAAGCTAACGAAACGGCCGCGAGCGCGCCATGAGCGTGGCATGCAAGTCATGTCGCACATGACAAGTCATAATTTCATATTACCACTTGTCATTTATGTTCGTCATATAGTCACGTCACTCAATCCCAAATTTGGTGCATATAAAGCTAACGAAATGGCCGCGAGCGCGCCATGAGCGTGGCATGCAAGTCATGTCCCACATGACATGTCATGATTTCCATATTATCACTTGTCATTTATGTTCGTCATACAGTCACGTCACTCAATACCAAGTTTGGTGTATATCAAGCTAACGAAACGGCCGCGAGCGCGCCATGAGCGTGGCATGTAAATCATGTTGTTCATGACATGCACGTCATTATTTGCATATTACCACCTGTCATTTATGTTCGTCATACAGTCACGTCACTCAATCCCAAATTTGGTGTATATCAAGCTAACGAAACGGCCGCGAGTGCGCCATGAGCGTGGCATGTAAATCATACTTTTCATGACAAGTTAATCATTATTTTCATGATATGACCAGCCATTTCTGTTCATCATACAGTCATGTTATGCCATACCAAATTTGGTATAAATCCCATTAACGATACGGCCAGGAGAGCACAAAGTCGTAGGCGGCTAGATAGATAGATAGATAGATAGATACGCTCAAAGTCGCCGAAGTTCGCTAAGAAATGCTTCGCATTTAAAATTATATCCTTTCTCATTTTGTGGCGTTCATTTTATCAACGTCATATCCGTGACGGAAATGCGTTATTTAAGTCTTGGTGGACCCCGGCATAAAGTACTTTAGTGTTAAAAAAATGGGGCTTACATTCGATGCTGTGTGTATAATGCTGTGTGCAGATGGTGCATTGCACCATCTGCACACAGCTCGAATGTATCGCGCTAATGACAGACCAGGCCTTGGAGTGTCTACCATGTGGACAACGAAATGTACAGAATTTTCTTTTGTCTATCATTGTTAGGACATCTCAATAAAACATGGTGCACTTTGCTTCGCTAGGCTAACCTTCTTTACATCTCTATTCAGATCTGTGTCCATATTTCTTATGTGCCCAAACAGCTTACTTTCCGTGTATGCATAGCTTTCATGTCTTAATTTGCGCAGTACATCGCGATATGCGACCATGAGTACAAAATGCAGTTTTTTCTTCTTCTACATGTGCGTCTTTCATTGCACTTGTAGATTTCTAGTACAGCATAACGTTTATAACGATCTTGTGCCGATAGCTTCGTGAATACCGTAACAAACATTTTAATACGGAGTATATGTCTAAACATGGTACACTTTGTTAAGTCTTATTTAAACTAAAATTTACTAAGCAGTATGACATATATCTCCGCAGAAACCTCTGTTATGCACTTTAGGGATATACTTGCGGATATATAAATGAAGAGCAGTGCAGCGGAATCCCTGCTGTAACGCTATTCCGCTCTTAACCTCTTGATATGTTGATCAGATTGGTCACTTTACGAGGTGCCTTGCGTAGCGTCATGGCGAGATTTAGCGCGTAGAAAACAGTACAACGAGTAGAACAAACGGGACAAGCGGTGACTGAAAATTGAAGTTTAATGAAAAAAAAAGACAGATCCCACGCACTGTGGGAATCGAGGTAATGCGAAGCAGCCAGCAAGGAGCAAATCTTGCTGTACATAATATGCATGTCATGATTTACATGTGAGGATCTGTCATTTATGTTAGTCCTACAGTCACGTCCCGCAATGCCAAGTTTGGTGTATATCAAGCTAGCGAACTAAACGCAAGCGCACCATGAGCGTGGCATGTAAATGGCATTGTAGATGACATGCATGCCAAAATTTTCGTTACCACCCGCACTTACGTTCGTTACACAGTCACGTCCCGCAATACCAATTTTGGTACATATCAAGCTAGCGAAATGACCGCGAGCGTGCCATGAGCGTGGCATGCAAGTCACCTTGCACATGACATGTCATGATTTCCATATCATCGCTTGTGATTTATGTTCGTCACAAAGACACGTCACGCAATACCAAATTTGGTGTACATCAAGCGAGCGAAACGGCCGCGAGATTACCATTAGCATGGCATGCAAGTTATGTTGCACATGACATGTCATGTTTTCCATATTACCACTTGTAATTTATGTTCGTGATACAGTCACGTTACGCGATACCAAATTTGGTGTATATGAAGCTAGCGAAACGGCCGCGAGCGCGCCATGAGCGGGCATGCAAGTCATCTTGCTCATGACATGTCATGATTTCCATATTACCACTTGTGATTAATATTGCCACGCGCGTTTCTTTTACTGTATTCGGTTTCCGCCTACAAAGACTATCAGCAGTACTCGGCACAGACCGCGCGTTATTGTTCCAGAAGCTTCTCGGTTGGAGTAGATCGTTTTGTTAAGATTGCGCGCAAGACGCGACCACTCGAGATCATTCCCGAGCTTGCGTGACAACCAGCGATAAGGCTGGAATATTCGATGACAAACGTATAAATGCCGACGCGCTTCACCGCTTGTCAGTTGATCGACGGCCGACGCTCTGTTCGCCGCTGTCAGTGCCAGCGTTTATTGCTGTAATCTCGCCTTCCGTTTACCGGCCACAAGTTCGGCCCAAATAAATAGTTTCATCTTAGACTACTGCCTACTGCCTTCGTCAACGTCACGACCACGTGACAATATTCGTCATACAGTCACATCACGCTATACAAAATTTGGTGCATATCAACTTAGCAAAACGGTCGTCAGCGCATCATGAGCGTGGCATGTGAATCATGTTGTATATGACCTGTACGTAATGATTTTCATATTACCACCTGCCATTTATGTTGGCCATACAGAAATGTCTCACCGTACCAATTTTTGACATTTCAAGAAAATGGCCTTAGGAGCATTACGGTCATGGCGTGTAAATCACACTTTTCATGACAAGTTAGTCATTATTTTCATGATATGACCAGTCATTCATGTTCGTCATACGGTCATGTTATGCCACGCCAATTTTGGTATAACTCGCATTTACGATACGGCCAGGAGAGAGAGAGAGAGACGAAGAGGAAAGGCAGGGAGGTTAACCAAGCTTTGGCTCGGTTGGCTATCCTGCACGTGGGGTGGGCGAAAGGGGGAATAATAGAAAGGAAAGCATAGAGAAGAAAGAAGAAGATTGAGAAAGAGACTGCTGAACAGTTAGCTTGACACTACACAACACGAACTCAACTCGCGCTGTTCGTTCAGAAACGCTCGTGAAGTCTGGTGGTCCTCAAGAAGCACAAGAGTGCTTTCGTAGCCTTGCGCATATGCGAATCCGTATGCCAAGGTCCCTGTATCGTCTTTTCTGTCAGTGGTCTTGGATATAGGTGACGGAGCTTGGCTTCCAATACACGTCGTTGAGTCTTGTATGATGGGCAGTGGCATAGAATGTGCTCCAGCGTCTCCTCGCAAGCGCAAACGTCGCATGCCGCTGTGCTGGCCATTCCAATGAGACACGAATACGCATTCGTGAATGCCACGCCCAACCACATGCGACACAGTAAGGTTGCATCGCATCGTGACAGCCCGGATGGAAAACGAAGTTGCAAATTTGGCTCAACAGAATACAGGCGTGCGTTGGAAAAACTCTGCGTATTCCATTGCAGAAGCATGATACGGCCAGCATGTGATTGCAGTCGCCGCGCGGCGTCCGTTCTCAAGAACGGTATGGGTGTCCGCAGGTCTTGGTCATGGTTTCCACCAGAAAGAGCTGGTTTGCCGGGGATGACTAAGTCTGGCTTTTACCAAGTCCCTTTCTTTTAGCATCGGAACGACTAAAACCCTCTTTGTGACAACCGTCGTAACGAGGTGACATTCCAACAAATTTTCTGCGACTGTTTTCGCTACAAAGCACAGAGACAATTTCACGCGATCGCACTGGTTCGCCTTGCCGACAGAACAATCCCGTCAGCAAACATTTTAGAATGTCGCCTTGAAGAAAAATCGCAGAATAAGGCGACAAAGCTTCTCTTAAGATTCTTGAAGAGAACAGACTGACACACGCGGAGTAAACCATTAAGATAAACAGAGGGGCGCGATAAAGCGGTACACAAAGAAAAAGAAGGACACGGGACGACGCGCTACTATAACTGAAATATTTTTATTCAAGAAGGACATATTTATATCACCGTGAATTCTTATCAAACCGAAATAGTCGACAAAAAACTAAAATCCTTGCGCTCAGCATGCCTACGTGAAGTGACGTTCAAGAAAGGCTATTTCCCCCTGCTACAAACTTATAGAGTTGAACATGCACAAGAGATTAACAAAAATGCAGCTAAAGGAGCCCATCTTGTGGCTCATATTAACGCTTGCAGCAATTGTGAGGCACGATTTGAAGAGACATCGATCCTTGGCAGGAGCCACAATGAGCATGCGCGGCTGGCTTTGGAAGCCTATCATATCAGAAAATGGGCTCATCTTTGCATAAGCGACACGTGTCTGTCCCTGCACTCATCTGAGCTTGATTTCATTTCATTGCGTATGTAATGCACTGATTCTTTTTTTCCACTTTGTTTCACTTTTGTTTTTATGTCGATTGCGTGGCGCATGTGCGGTAAGGCTGCCTTGGAGGTATACATGCATTGGCAATCGCCGAAATAAAGTCAGTTGATAGTCAGAGCTTGTGTGTGTCGTTTCTTTCTTTGTGGTGCGTCTTTGCGTTTTAGCTGTGAATGTACTTATAGCATTACGAACCTACTAGGCCCAAAAGAAGTTTTACCGAAATTATTTTCAAGTGCAGTGGGTCCATCTTTTTGCGTGTCTTCTCTGTTTCATCATCTGCTGTCGTCAATGAACTCCTTAGCCACATCGTACTTGCGACGTGCCGTGCTAGGCTGTATGGACTCTGCCTGCGTAAGGAGCTTGTGCCGACAGATGTGAAAACGTTTTTCGGCTCTGTGACTTCGTCCTGGGCCCATGTGAGGAGACTGCAAATATTTTCGTTCGGAACTATGGCGGCAAGTGCGACTCTTCCACGACTGGCTTTGGGCGCTTTGCCATTCAGCTGATCCTGAGTGGCTGGCTGTGAAGAATTATCACTACTGTGTTCGACTAGCGGCTGAACTAACGGAAGCAAATTGGAACAGTATAGTGAGACTTTTGTGACGCTCTGGTGAAAAATCTGCCCCTGTTGTAAAGAAAAGTGTGACGGTGCTTGAAAATGCTAACCTTCCCGATGACGTAGAACACTTGCTGGCGAAAGGCTCTAAATTTGGTATACCTTCGTATGTTCCTGCACATGATCTGATCGCAATAAATAGAAATATCGCTTGTAAGGCGAAGCAAGAGTCCCGCGATCAATGACTTCTTGAAAGCGTAGTAAGTTTAGACAACTCGGTGCCAAAAGGCCCACCCCGGCATTCAGATGTTAGCATCCGGCGTACGTTCTCTTTTCTGAGAGCTAACGACCTCTGCCTCATGCAGGCTGATAAAGAGATGGGTTTTGTTGTAGTGGAAAAAGGCATTTTTAACGAGAAAGCGCTGCGAGCTTTGTCAAAAAACTTTGACAAAGCTAGCAGCGCTTTTTTTTGGGAAACGGGAGGGTCGAGTGAAAACAAAGTTTGTAAAGTTTTGTAAAAAAATTGGAATTAACGTCGCTTGCGAAAAGCATAGAGAATACCAGAGGCAAGTAATTGTCAGTATTTTTCACGGCCAAGACCCACAAGACAAAAGTTCCTTTTAGAACCATCGTCAGTGGATCTGGGTGCTGCCAACACAATGTTAGCATGTTTTTACAGAAAAAAATTGAAATCGTAGTATGCAATGATCCTTTTCGTACGAAAATTTCAGATGATGTGGTGCAGTTCCTGCGCGGGAAAACTAATGTGGGATATGGTTTCTCAGTTAACATAGAAGATTTATTTTATTCCGTACCCCAGCATGAGCTTATGTCTTCAGTGCAAGCATGTATCGAGCACTATGGTGTTGTGCTTTGCCAGAATTTTGTCGGTGTTTCTGTGAGCAATTTTGAGCCTTTTAGCGTATTATCTTAAGGTCACTTTTATCGTTTTTAATGACCAGCCATATTTGCAGCGTATAGGCTTATGTATCGGGTCCAGCCTGGCTCCACTGCTTGCAGATATTTTTTGGCAAACGTGGGATGCTCTTTAAGCAAAGGTTTTAGCACGAGGAAGATGTAAAGGTTTTTAGGTACGTCGATGATTTTTTGGTTTTATTATTTTTAGACTCCTCCTACCAGGACTCGGTGACTAAGATATTAAATGATTTTAACCGAGACGGACGAGGTCTTGTTTTTACTTTTGAGCTCCCGCAGAAAAGCCTTTTACCGTTTTTAGAACTGAGACTCGAATTTTGTGAACGCCATATGTGTTGGTCCTATCAACCACGGGCAAATAAGGACCTTTTACCATTTAAGTCTGCTCATTCCAAAATTGTAAACAGAGGAATTGCGATGTATGCCATGGTATCGGATCTTAGAAAATCGTACACTCACATGATGCGAGATAGCTTCACTAATCAGATCAGCCGGCTTTTGGCTGCAGGGTTCCCTGGGTCGCTCATGATTGCAGTGGCTGAAACGCTAATTCAGAATAGGAAATCCACCAAGAGGGCGGACACCGTACAGGACAAATTGAGGCCTGTGGTGGTCCCCTACATGCATCAGATCACCACTCGGCTCAAGAAAGTGGCAGCCAGAGATGGCAGCACTATGGCGCTGTCTGCCCCGAACAAGCTTTCTAAGCTATGCTCCCGTACCTGCGGTGCGAGCAGAGGAGGTTGCCAAATCCGACACCGTGTGACCTACGTCCCGTGTGCCGTCAGCGTGGTTTATGCCATCCCGCTCTCGTGTGGTAAGACCTATGTCGGTCAAACTGGAAGATGCGTCAACGAGCGGCTCTGGGAACATGCACAAAAGATTAACAAGAATACAGACAAAGGAGCCCATCTTGTGGCTCATATTAACGCTTCCAGCAATTCTGAGGCAAGATTTGCACTTGCAGAGGCAGTGAAAAAGCAGGTGCCGCCATGCGTAAAAACTTTCGCGAAGTGTTGGAGAATCCATCGGAGGCAGGAGAAAAAGTGCGGGAGCTCCTACTTCAATTAAACTTCAGAAATGTGTGCAGTGATGTGAAAAAGCTGAAAGGCACAACACTGGAGACATTTTTTTCAGTGAAAACACACAAGCCGGATTTTCCTTTTCGTGCCATTGTGTCCGAGAGAGGTATCTGGTGTGTAGCGGTATCGACGTGCCTACAGACGCAGTTGAGCACACTGCAAGCAGAAGACCCGTTCATCATTCCCAACTCGTCGACGTTCGTCAACTTGCGCAGAGAATATGGCCTTGAGAACACTTCCGAATTTAGTACCGACATTGAAGATATATTATTCACTGCCTCATGATGAACTTATGACTAGTGTTAAGGAGTGCATATGTAACAACGATGAAGTGAAGTTTGTAACCAAGTGCGGTATATCGGTTGAAAGTTTTTTAGAGTTACTGTTCTTTTACATTTAACACATGTACGTCGGCTGGGGGGGGGTAAGAACTTTGTTCAGAGATCCGAGGTATGTATTGATCGGAAGTGACTCCAATACTGAGCAACATTTTTTGGCAAAAGTGGACAAAGATCTTGTAACTGCCCTTGATGGTGTGGTCCACAAAGTGTTCTGATATGTGGACGATTACTTGCTGTTGATTAGTTCTGTCAGCTTTGATAGGAGAGTAGACGAAGTGCTCAGTGTGTTAGCTAACAAGGGGCGGGGATCGACGTTCGCGTGCGAAGTACCGAAAAATTGGCAGCTGCCTTTTTTGGATTTGTAGCTGTCATTTGAACAAGAATATGTGTGCTGGATAATTTCCCCTCGAACCGCGAAGCCGCTTCTATATTACAGTTCAGGGAACTCCCGCCTGGTGAAGAATGGCATTACACTGACTTGCCTATGATTGGCGTTGGACAGGTCATGCCCACATCTTATGCAGACAAGTTTTTTCGCGCAGGTGAAAAGACTGAAAGACACCGGGTTTCCTGATAATGCCATAGCAAGGGCTTGCGAAAAAATAAAAAAGATCTATTAAGCAACAGCCTGGGATTCTTCCAGCCAAGGATGACCCGCAGGAAAAAAAAGGAGTGGCAGAAATCCCGTATGTCCACTGTCTGTCGCCTGGCATGAAGAGAGTGGCTTCACGGTATGGGGTTAATGTCATGTTCTCCGCGAAAAACAAGGTGGTCCACATCTGCTCAGCAGTTAGTAAAAAAAATAGGCAAGCCACAGCAGTGTGAAAAAAGAGGATGTGCCATCAAGCATGTAAGGCAGTTTGTCCCATGCGCAAGTGGTGTTGTTTGCAAAATACCACTGTCGTGCGGCAAGGCATATCACGGGCAAACAGGTCGATGCCTCAATGTGCATCTGCGAGAGCACAACAGCTCTTTAGTTGGAAGGCCGTTTACGCATCTGGCGCTGCACTGCAGGGGGTGTGGTCAAGGTAGCTGCAAACCTGCCTTTGATCAGACAATAGTAATCTACAAGCACAGGGGCTCCGTGCAGAGGGAGATTGTAGAGGCCTTGGTTATCCAGAGGGAGGGGCTGGATTGCATCAGTCACCCTTCTATCAGTTTGCAGGAGGGGGGAAATAGCCTTTCTAGAACGTTACTTGACGTAGGCATGCTGAGCGCAAGGATTTTAGTTTTTCGTCGAATAGTTGGGTTTGATAAGATTGCACCGTGGTATAAATATGTCCTTCTTGAATCAAAAATATTTCAGTAGCTAGTAGGGCGTCGTCCCGTGTCCTTTTTCTTTGTGTACCGCTTTATCGCGCCCCTCTGTTTATCATGAACCAACATCAACTCGCCCAACTTTTCACTTTACTATAAATCATTAGTACTATCGTGACTGTATGGAAAGGCACACCCTTTCGCTTTCTGAATACCTCTCACTTTCAAACTCCCTCATCACTTTCTCAACAGCATCACTTATTTTAGACAAGTTAGCATTCCTTAATTTTATCTCTCTCCTGTTCCTTCTTTGCATAGCCCTTTCAGTCACGAATTAAGATGCGCATCCGCAAATGCGTCAAATTCGCATGGCATGATTTTAAGGCACTCAGAATTACATTCAAAGAAAGAAAATGAAGGAATGTGTTTTTTCTGAGAGTTTCAGTAACTAAAGTAAATTAGCGTGAAAATAATTATCTAATTATTCTGCAATAAGTAAGCTTCAATACTTGCATAAAAAGAATCACCTATTAAGCCCGAAAGGCATGCACAGTTTGGTTTTTGGTTGTATTCGTCTCGAGCGGAGGAAAAAAATACTCTGAACGTTGCTCCTGGAACGGGCATGTCGAACGATCGTCAAACATGGTAGTGTCTCCAGCAAAGTGATCTTCTGCAGCAATACGCTGCCCCATTAAGCTAAATAATCGCTATTCGTCCTTCAGGAAGCCTGCAGGAATGTGCACATTGAGTTTCAGACCATTTGAAGAAACAGGCGTCGTTTGACGCGCTTCCGAAGTTCGCGTACACAATTGTGTACGCCATGACGGAAGGGGATAGCGTGGAGATGGAATACAGCCAGAGGTGGTGAGAGAGGATATGCAATCACCCGGGAAAAATCCTTAAAGTTTAAAATGCGGTCTCACGCACTGAATGGGAAGCGTGATGAGATTCACTGCATTGCAGTCTTTCAAAAAGCGGAACTTAGGTGGTGAAATTACCCAGGCAGCACACAACGTCGGGCCGATACTGGTTTTAAGGCGGCTGTGGGAGGCCCAACCACGGTCCGTCGTTGCCGGCATGGAGCCAATATGGGAGGAGCCGTTGACTTTCGCCGGCAATATTGGGCCGATTTTGCCGTCCTTCAGCCGATGTTGGGCTTTCACCGGCAACATTGGGCCGAGTTTGCCGGCCTCCCGCCGTCCTTCCGCCTATATCGGCTTAGCCGATGGCTTTAACCGGCAACATTGGGCCAAGTTTGCCGGCGTCCCGCCGTACTTCCTCCGATATCGGCTTAGCCGATGGCTTTCACCGGCAACATTGGGCCGAGTTTGCCGGCGTTCCGCCGTACTTCTACCGATATCGGCTTAGCCGATGGCTTTCCCCGGCAACATTTGGCCGAGTTTGCCGCCGTTCCGCCACACTTCCGCCGATATCGCCGTAGCCGATGGCTTTCCACGGCAAAATTGGGCCGAGTTTGCCGCCGTTCCGCCGCACTTCCGCCGATATCGCCGTAGCCGATGGCTTTCACCGGCAACATTGGGCCGGGCTTGCCGTCATTCTGCCTTTTGTCAGCTGCTGCAACTGATATCGTCAGCTGAAGGCTTTCACAGGCAGAATTGGGTCTTTTTAGCCGTGTTGTTGCCGCTCTTAAAGCAATGCTGGCTGAGTCAATTGTTGGTTAGCTTTCATCGGCGAAGCTAGAATACCTTCTTGTCTTCCTTCAGACAGTTATATATTGCCCTGTTGAGAACGTCCTCCTGCGTCGTGGCGCTACAGAAGTCATCGCCACCGACACAGGTACGGATTTTACGGCGGAAATAACGCAAACCATCTTGACATACAAGTCACCGACGGACAGCCGCAACTATCACCCGCAGACGAATGGCCTCACCGAGCGGCTAAATAAAACCGTCGCTGACATGCTGGCAGTCTACTGTACGTCGACGTCGAACACAAGCTTTTAATGCCATAGAGCATTAAGCGCTTGAATATTACTCGCCTAAGCTGCAGAAAGCTGCTACATGGATCGGTGTACTTGCAAAAATAAGAAAGTGCATGCATGCATGCATTGTATCGTGCTTATGCCGCATCTACTATTCGGGGCGCGAAGTAACGCCGAGTAAATAGCTTGCATCCTCTTCTTAGTTTCTGCAAGGAGATTAACTAACAGTGTTATCACTAGCACTGTGGCTTTTCTACCCAAAAAGCGGCCGTAAGACTGACTCACATTAGATGGCCATTTCGTTGACGAGCTGTTCAACGCTATGAAAACTGAACTTATATTCAAAGTACTTCTCTTTCATAAATGTTTTTGCCATTGGTCGGTAGACCTAACTGATATATCCAGCATCAGGATTCGCCCAATCATTCCAGCAGAAATACATTTAGCGGGAGAAGTTTGATGTGAATACTATTTCCGTACATAAACCGGGCCTTACATCATATTTCTAGCGCTGTATCCTTTACATCCTTTCAGCAGCTGACCGCATGGTGCGAGTGCTTATAAACTGCACGAATAGTGTCCTGTCTGTAGGTGTGCACGTATTTACACACGCGCATGTTGTGGTCAAGCGTAAAAAACGCATTTGCTTCAGTGATGTCACATGATTTTGCCTTGTGGAAGTAGTAAAAAGCTCAACAAGGAGTGTTGCTGAGCTAGTTGTTCATTATACTTGAGAAAAATAGGTATGGCGCAAGAAAGACCGGGAAGAAGTGTAGATACGTTTTTTCGGTAAAAACCTTCCAAACCAGCTAGCCCACCAAGACCAACAATCATTAACGAACATACAAACACGTGTTTGACACGCGTTTGCCAGTTCGTGTTTTCACTTTATCACCGTCTTTTTGTCCGAAACCTATCATTTTGAAGTAAAAATCTCGTTTGCTTCCCACGATTACTTCCCACGTGCTTTTAGAAACAGTCGCATTTAATGTTACTATAATTTCACGGGAAATACGATAAGAAATGCGGTTGCAACGTGGTGTGCGGAAAGTTTTCACGTAGCGACGCGTTGTAACAAGCGATGCATTGAAAATTCCACGTAGCCCACAGACGACATGCTGTGGAGGGTGCAGGGAGGGGGGCACGGGGGGGGGAGGGGGGGGTGCGCACACTATTGTCGGAGGCTGAGCGGGGCTCCTAAAAAGGGAGAATTAGGATTTTTTTCGTCTTCTTCAACCTCTACCCCCCCCCCCCCCCCCGCCTTTACTCCTGTCGTTCGGCGTCATTGTCGCGAAACTTGCTTGACCAGGCAGGGAAGGGTAGCCAGCTCGATGGAAGGATAAGTTGTAGCGAGAGCAGGCTTTTTCGCTCCGGCCAGCAGAATTCTTCAAAAAGTGTCGGTGTGTGGACATGTGCGGAGGAAAGTAAAATCGTGTGCGAGACGGCAAGATTCCAGCACTGTTTTCGGCAGATATCACCGCAGCTAGAAACCAGTGGCTACGTGCTTCAATATTGGACTCGCTCGATTTATTTAAGGACACGTCTTGACTGCTCTTATGTCTGTCCAGTCAGATTTTTGTTCTCTTTATCGTGCGTTCGCTATTGACCATGCCTTTTATTCGCTCGTGTTCTTACCGATCCAAGAGCCACACGTGAAAGGTATTCATGCACGCTTCTTTTCCTTTACATTCTTACCTTGAGATAAGAAATGCGTGCTTGCGTGTCTACCTTGTTTAGATGTACAGTATACGGAACCTTGCGGCACCACTCGCAACGTTTTTCAGGTCACGTGCTGTAGTTTATTTATGTTTCTGTCCCATAAGTAATGCCTGAAAGAATTGTGATTTCCACTTAAAGGATAGGGGTAATTTAATTTCCAGTCATGTGTTACGATGGACTCACGTTTGCGAACCCACCCAACATTACTTTTCGGCGAACTTGATAAGCATGGGGGGGGGGGGGGGGGCTCGTCTGTTAGTTACTAGCCCACGCGTATACATGCTCTTCTAGTCTGTTTGTCACCCTTAATCTCCCTTTCTCGCCGGGCCGCCTAACATGATCTTTGTTTTCTTCGGGTACATCTTTAATCCGGCTTCTTTCGTTTACATCGCCAGTATTTTTTTTTTTGTTACGTGATTCGTCACCGGCATTGCCGAAAAGCGCGATATCGTCCACAAAACACAAGTAGCTATGATATTCTTCGTTAATTCTTAATCATATTTTTTCCCGTTCTATGTTTTTAAATATTTATTCTGAATGTGCCGTGAATAACATTGAAATGATTGTAACTCTACGCCTGACCCCACTCTCGATTCTCAATATTTTCGTCTGTTTCATGAGGAATACGGTGGCTGTGGGATCGTTTCAGATGTTGGCTGCGGTATCTATAGATGTTTAGGTGTTCCTTTATGGCATCATTATTCCGGAACTGCTAGCGTGTGTTCATATGTGTGAATAAATTTCTGCTTATCACTTTGCAAATGTGTTGCTCCTTCATTACCTAGAAGCATGCGTAATTGATGCTGCAGGACTTTCATTCTTTTAGTTGTTTTGGAGACAATATCGACTTTCCTTCTCGGCCTTGCACGGTTCCGCAGAATTCTGGGTCTCAATGCTACGCCAAGACCCCAAATAGGTCGTTCTGCTTACGAAGTATTTACCGAATACGGCGCCAACGGTAGTCAATCAATGCCGTTGTGCCACGAATAGGTTTCTTTAGCACTGCTGACTTACAGTACAGTAATCACAGGAACAGCGAACTATGCATGGTCGGCGCGCAGCCGTTTCACTTTATAACACGCGTATCAGCCTTTCTAATCAAGCTACTGTACGCATCGAGCAACTACCACCGGTGTCCCCATCTAAACTGGCTACGAGCAGACTACAACGGCACAGTATATTACCTTACTCACCGCACGGTGAATTACCATAATAACGAGTGCTAACCGTCGCACCGGCGGCTTCCCGACGTCGGCGAGGCTCACACCACGCCGGCATCAGCCAGTTTACATAGGCCCAATGACGGCTTTCCATCATCTGCTGAATAACGGCTGGCCGGTCTCGGACCGACGCTGGCAAGGCGTCATCGGCCCGCCGCCGGCAAGCCCTCATCGGGCCAACGCCGGCTAGCCTTCATCGGGCCAACGCCGGCTAGCCCTCATCGGCCCAACACCGGCTAGCCGACATCGGACCGATGTGGGTGAAAGTAGCGCGAGCGTCATTTGCCGACATGGGGCCAATATTGCCGCCGACATTTGCCGACGTTGGGCCGAGATCGGTCCAATGCCGGCGTGCTGCCTGGGTATGTATCAGGGCTGGGCAAAGATACTTTGAAATTGTATCGCGATACGATACAAGGTACTCGAGCAAGAAGTATTTGAGATACAGATACAAGATACTTCCGGAAAAATTGTATCCGATACGATACTTGCCAATTGTATCTTAAGATACTTCGATACATTTGCAAATTAGCTATGATAGATCTATATAATGGAGCAGCAAGGAGCTATGTACAAATGTGTTTACTTGAAAATTTCTTAACTGCGACCAGCTTAGTTTACTAAGGAAAGCACTTGGGCTAACAGTCAAATTATCATTCAAAGAACTTCTCGAATAATTCAGCAGGAAGAACAAAGACACAGCACGTCAAAATATTTCCTGTTATGTAAATGTTTGTTCTACTGCATCTGACATCGGCACCGATAGTGCGATGGTTGTGAGAACCTCCTTCGCATGTAAGTCAATCGCATCGTATATGTGTCATGCTTACATGCATATGATCTTTCAAATCGCTGATGTGCGAAAGCCGCGAGCTGTAAATCAGCCCCATTCCTTCATTCTTGAGGCTTAGCAACGAAGCACCACGCAAGACGAACTTCGATAATGAAACTATAGCGTCATTAGAATTTGAGTGAAAAATGCCGCGCGCATTAGAATACGCAGCACAGTGCCGTGGCTACGAACAAGTGTCATGGTACCGACACAAATAAAAAGAAAGAAAACATCCATAAAACAAAAGGTACGTCACGCGTAGACGTTCGCGCGCTTATTTTTGTTGAGATCAATGTCTCGAGCGCCATCACATGACTCTGTTCCATCAATAGGGACGCGTAAAGCTGATCATCTGTGCTCACTTGAGCACTCTGGCGTAGTATACAAGAATGTCACTGTCGTTAGTTTTATGCAGGTGGCTTAGTGGCAGCAGTATCAGCTTGAGAACCGGAATTCCGGTCGACGCTTATTGCTTCGTGCGGTGGTGTTTCTACAGCAGTATCTTGTATCTTAAGATACACGATACATTGTTAAATGTATCGGAAATACAGATACACATACTCGTTTTGCAAGACGTATCGTACCCAAAGTGTATCTAAGATAGTATCGAAGATACATGTATCTTCGATACTGCCCAGCACTGGTATGTATGCACATTTGCGTAAGCTCTTTGTTCTAAGCATGGTCTGTGTATGCAGACATTCTTAGCCTGATTTTGTACTCTTTCGGTGCCGCACTCTCACTTCGGAACACATTTCTACTCTGTCTCGCAGCGCTGCACGAAGCCCATTATACCCAGTGAGGGATCACTAATTACCATAACGACAGCCTTGTTTTATAATGAATGAAGCTTATGCGGGCAATTGCACGCCTGAGATAGTATGTGTGTTTAGCGCACGTATTCGAGCTATTGGTAAGTCCGGAGCGTCGGCGCGCGCTAACCTCTTCCTGGGAGTCGCTAAAAAGCATTACAGTGTCACTTTCTTCCCCATCGGTGTTTACGGGGTCAGCCGCCTTTCAGGCTGATAGAATGGCTTGCGCTCCAAGCGAGATGAGGGTCGCTGCGCTCTACGTGCATTCCACTTCACCATGGGCGGCCGCTCTACGACTAAATGATGAGTATACGTGCGGGCGATGAGGGTGGCAAGATCAGATGTCAGAGTATTAGTTAATAATTGTTCATTTAATTATTGTCACATAATCATAGTGAATGCCTAAATATCGTAATTTGTTGTTGAGATTTATGTTTTTCCTAAGTGGTTAGTATGGTGGTACCGTAGGTTACTTATTTTCTGAGTGCAAATCTTTCGTACATACGAGGTGTCCTAGCTACATCAAGCTGTAGCTTGATGTGGCTTTTAAATGTGAAGCATTTCTTAGCGAAATTCGGCGAGTTTGAGCGCAGCTATCTATCTGACTATCTATCTAGCCGCCTACGACTTTGAGCTGTCCCGGCCGTATCGTTAATGGGATTTATGCCGAAATTAGAATGGCGTAACATGACTGTACGACGAACAAGAATGACTGGTCATATCATGAAAATCATGACTAACTAGTCATGAAAAGTATGATTTACACGCCATGGTCGTAGTGTTCCTAAGGCCGTTTTCTTAATTTGATATGCCCAAAAATTAGTACGATGAGACATTTATGCATGAACAACATATATGACAGGTGGTAATATGAAAATCATGACATGCATGTCATGTACAACATGATTTACAAGCCACGTTCATGGTGCGCTGACGGCCGTTTCGCTAGCTTGATATACAACAAATTTGGTATTGCGTGACGTGACTGTATAACGAACATAAATGCCAAGTGGTAATATGGAAATCATGATATGTCATGTGCAACTGCATGCCACGCTCATGACACTCTCGCGGCCCTTTCGCTAGCTTGATATAAACCAAATTTGGATATTGCGTGACGTGACTGTATGACGAACCTAAATGACAAGTGGTAATATGGAAATAATGATATGTAATGTGCAACATGACTTGCATGCCACGCTCATGGCACGCTGACAGCCGTTTCGCCAGCTTGATGTACACCAAATTTTGTATTGCACGACGTGACTGTATAATGAGCATAAACGAGAAGTGGTAATATGGAAATCATGACATGTCATGTGCAACATGACTTGCATGCCACGCTCCTGGCGCTCTCGCGGCCGTTTCGCTAGCTTGATATACAGCAAAATTGGTATTACGGGACATGACTGTATGACGAACATAAATACCAAGTGGTCATACGGAAATCATGACATGTCATGTGCAACATGACTTGCATGCCACGCTAATGACCCGCTCGCGGCCGTTTCGCTAGCGTGATATACACCAAATTTTGTATTGCATGACGTGACTGTATAATGAGCAGAAATAAGAAGTGGTAATATGGAAATCATGACATGTCATGCGCAACATGACTACCATGCCACGCTCATGGCGCTCTCGCGGCGGTTTCGCTAGCTTGATATACACCAAAATTGGTATTGCGGGATGTTACTGTATAACGAACATAAGTGGCAGGTGATAACATGAAAATCTTTGGCATGCATGTCATCTACATTGCCCTTTACACCAAATTCATATTGCGCTTGCGTCCAGTTCGCTAGCTTGATATACACCAAGATTGGTATTGCGCTACGTGACTGCATGACGAACATAAATGAGAGGTTCTAACATGTAACTCATGGCATGCATGTCCAGCATGATTTGTCCCTTGCTTGCTGCTTCGTATTACATTGATTCCCACAGTGCGTGGGATCTGGAGGCTTTTTTTCCATACATCAACTTTGATACATCAAGGAAAACGCTATGAAAGTTAGCGATGCTTCTTGCAGTAGATGTGTTCACACCAAGAAACAGCTGAATAATTTTACCATCTGTAATTCCATTACTTTCTTCAGTTTTAGACTGAGTAATACATGTAGTTGTTTTAATGCAGTTGTTTTTAATGTTCTAAACCTTTGTTACATGCAGTTGTTACATGCAGTTGTTTTTAATGTTCTAAACCTTTTCATTTTGGTCGGCGCTCATTCTTTTCGTTTCCTCATACTTCTTCCCGACCAGACGATGTTTCGTCAAACCATCGATTTCATGCAATTGTTTTGTGCCTTAGAAATAAAAAGACCCTATAATTTGTCGATAGGTTGTTCTGCATCATTTAGCCTCTCTGCGTTTTCGTGTTGTGGACTCCATGATTAGTTCCTGTAGCGAGCAGCCGGAACCAATCGCGCAGGCCAGGTTTACAATGACAAATCCAAGAGCGTATCGCGCAGACCAACAAAGTTCGCTG
>JALIZH010004675.1:0-10359 GCA_030522465.1 Rhipicephalus appendiculatus | reverse complement strand
CTCATTCGGCAAGCATTATCAAATCATGAATGGTAGTCTACCACTATCCCTCAAGAGGAAGGTATATAACAGCTGCATCTTACCGGTACTTACCTACGGAGCAGAAACCTGGAGACTTACAAAGAGGGTTCAACTTAAACTGAGGACGACGCAGCGAGCGATGGAAAGGAAAAATGATAGGTGTAACCTTAAGAGACAGGAAGAGAGCAGAAGTGGGTCAGGGAACAAACGGGGGGTTAAGGATATCATAGTTGAAATCAAGAAGAAGACATGGATATGGGCCGGGCACGTAGCACGTAGGAAGGATAACCGCTGGTCATTAAGGGTAACTGACTGGATTCCAAGAGATGGCAAACGCGTGAGTGGGAGACAGAAAATTAGGTGGGTAGATGAGATTAAGAAGTTTGCAGCTATAACGTGGCAGCAGAAAGCACAGGACCGGGTTGATTGGCGAAACATGCGAGAGGCCTTTGCCCTGCAGTGGGCGTAGACAGGCTGATGATGATGATCATTCGGCACGGTTGAGGCATGCACCAAGAACCGAAGCGGGCTAACAGTTCAGGAAGGCGATGCGCACGAGACCCAATACGCTATCACGATCTGCTGTTGAAGGCGAAGCTCAAGCGGCCTCCAATTTTATGCATACATTGCTATTTTTTTTCGCTGACGGACAATGCCGATGTTTCGCTCACCACCAACGACACCTAAACCTGTACCGACACCGGAATTCCTGTGAAACGGGCATGTCTGAGCTAAAGCAAGCATGACCCACCTCTGACAGCGTCGAATTCCTAACTGTTTCATCAGTCTATTAAAAGCGAAGTTGTTTGGGCTGGCGGTAACTTGTGCTTCGTCGTGCAAAAATCCTGAGGCGGTAAGCTCCACACGAGTTCGGAAAAACCCCACTACCATGTACAGCCGGTGCGAGTGAGAAACGAAAACGAACACCTGAAAAGAGAGAGAGAACGAAAGAGGAAGAAAATAGAGACAAAGAAAGAGAGAGAGAGATAGAGAGCGATGGAAAAGAAAGAGGAACACAAAACTGGAAAGACAAAAAGATACACAGCAACAGACACGAAAAAGAGATGGAAAAAACTGAGTAGAAGACAGAAAGAGAAAAAAAAGAGATAAATAACGGACAACAAAAAAAAGAGAGAAAAGTATGCCTAGAGCCACAATAAAGAGATACAAAAAAAGGTATGAAGACAGACAGACCTAGAAAAAAGATAAAAAGACAGAGAAAGACAGTAGGAGGGAGAATGATATAGAAAGAAAGAGACACGAAAAAGAGATAGAAATAACAGAGATGAAGGCAGTAAGAGAAAGCGGAGAGAAATAAAAGTAAAAGAATAAAAGAGGGAGAAAAGCACGCAGAGAAAGAAAATGACAAAAAAAAAGAAATAAAAATGGAGAGAGCGAGAAAGAGAAAGAAATAGATAGAGAGAGAAAGAAAGACAGAGAAACAGTACCGAGAAGAGATACAAGAAACAGCGAGAAAGAGAAATAGAGAAGAAAGAAGGAAAAAAAATAAACCAAAACAAGGGAGGCTACCCGGGGACGCTCTGCCTTCAGGCTTCGCGTCATTAGTGCGAAGCTGCCATAATTTCAGTAATATTGCACTGCACTCGCTGCGCGTCCGAGCGCCAACTTCTTCCTCCTCGTCGGGCGATGCCCGCAGAGCGAGTTGCGGCCTGCGACCCCCGGTCTCAAGGCAAGAGGCACTGAAAGCTCTATAACGCTATCGCTTTAATAAATCACAAATAATAATACATTAGACAAACGTTTGTGGCATTTACCGAGACGGAACAACACTAGTGTGCCAGGTATTCGCCTAGCTTGACTCCTCTTTTATAGGTGCACGAGAAAATGCCTGCATGAACGACAAACCAGTCCTAGGGAATGCCAATCATGGCATGAATACCATGACCTGCATGTTTTCCATGGCATGACATGAATGGAATTACTTGACATTATAACTCATAAGTCGCTAAAGGCAAGAACAAAAGCTATATATATATATATATATATATATATATATATATATATATATATATATATATATATATATATATATATATATATATATATATGGGACCGAAGAAGGCTGGACCGCCAGCCGAAACTTTAGGATAAAATCAATATTGTTTTGTTTCCCATGTTGCACTACTCTCGGAAGCTTTTTTACAAGTTTTATTACGGTAGCCTGAAGAAGTTCTCTTTAACCACCCTATATATATATATATATATATATATATATATATATATATATATATATATATATATATATATATATATATATGTGTGTGTGTGTGGGTGCGAAAAAAATCGCCTTTGATGGAACATGCAGTCGCAGCCGTATAGCTACAATGTATCACTGGAAAGCCCTTCTTTCCGTTTCTAACATTGTTGGCATGCTCACACGGGTTCAAACATCTGCCCGGTCAGAAAGTGCAGAATGTGATGCGGGAGCTTACAAATAGTGGGAGTTTGGAGCCAGTTTCGAGCTCAACACAATCGTCGAAGTGAGTGCATTTCTCACCGTGGACAGACAAGAGCACCACAGCAGCTTGAAAAATTCCACGTGCCGAAATATTGCTGTTGAGGAAGTGCACGAGGGGAGGGGTGTGGATTAGTAAGGGGCCATGGGGGGAGAGGGGGAGTGTGCCCGCTTGGCGCGGGCACACTCCGGATTTTCGTCCGCCGTCTCGAGGTCACCGGCTCCCTGCGAACTACCAGTGTTTCGCGGCTTTCAGGACAACGTCTTCGAGTCGACTTCCACCGTCAATTCGCTCGGCACCATCCATGCCTGGCCAGAAAATCGCAAATGGTTGGTGGCCATCGACCGCCTTCGAGATGCCGCCAAGGCTTGGCATGCCTACAAAGGGATCACACAACGATCTTGGACAGAATGGTGTGCGCGATTAACAAGCGTTTTTCGCCCACTTTTTGATGCTTACGACTCCCTTGGTGCCGACCAAGTCTCTACCACGCATGAGAGCTTCGAGGACAACAACTTCGATGGTGCAGCTCAGGTGACCACGAGTCTGCCCTCCATTGACGCTGGAGCTCACGTGGGGCACCCCCTTGATGGTCCATCGGTGCCCTCGAGCCCCACAACAGAGACCTTCTCTGGCTGCTCCACAGAAGATGTCGGAAGCATGTGCTGCTCTCCACTGCTCGTCTCCCCCTCTCTGCGCCTGTATCAGACGCCATTACAACGTTAAGGGAGGCCGAGACCACTCCTCATCAAAAACTGTTGGAAGAGCGGGTCCAAGAGTCGTCATCGCAGGGACAAGCGCAGATGTCGGCTCCTGTCATGCTTGGCACGCCTCCAGTACAGGCACCCGTAGAACCCATTGCCTCCATTGTCATGCTCGCCGACCCACTGGAGCCGCTTCGGCAGCTTCGAGAGCCGTCTGCAGAGCGGTCAATGGCACACGATCACGTTCCGCTGAGCGAGAAGGTTTCCCGGGACGGGCGGAGGAAAGTTCTCCCGTCGCTATTCCCACTGCCTGCTGACGCAATACTGATCACCAAGAAACCTGTGCTGGATTTCAAAAACCCGGCTCTTGATGAGACAGGCGTCGATGAAAACGAGGAGAGCGAGCGTCCCGTTGATAGCGTGGAGAACTCGGCTGTAGGAAAGGATTTTTCAGCTTCCCCAAACCCGCAGAAGGTTCTTGAAGAATGTCCTAACTGTCGTCCCGATGCTGACAATTATGCGGGTGTAAGCGAAACGAAGCACCGAAAGAACTTGCCAGCCACAGTGCCTCATCGGATGCTGTTCCGGCATCCTCCTTCGGGCATGTCCTATCCACTGCGGCCTCCTCGACAAAGCCAAACCCGGCCGCCCGAAGCATGTTTTGTACCTCCCATGACGTCGCAGCGTGGCCGAGACCAACCACTGCGATTTAGCCAGGGTCGCCCACCAGACCCACTTACGGGAGATCCCCAAGCAGAGTCCCAGCGTGGCCGGCACCGACCGCTGCCACACAGCCGATGTCGCCCCCCAGAATGTTTGGCAGCGAGGCAAGGAAAGTCACAGTGCAACGGAGACCTTCAGCGACCATCCCGACACAGCCAGTGCCGCCCACTGGATAGTTCGGCAGCTCGGCAAGACCAGTCGCGGCGCACACAAGACAGACCACCGCGGCACGGTCAATGCCGCCCGCCAGAGATGATAGCGGCAGCTTTACAGGCAATATCGCAGCGTGGCTGAGAGAGTTGCGGCCACAACGACAGAGCGAATGTCGGCCGCCTGAGTCTTCGGTAATTCTGCAAGACACGTCGCGGCGTGCACAAGACCGACCACCACGGCAAAGTCAATGCCGACCGCCAGAGATAATTTGGCTAACGTTGGTGCTTCAGGGCCCAGGGCCTGTGGGCCTGCGACGACGCGCTACACAGCCAATGCCGTCCGCCCAAGAAGATTTCGGCAGCTCCACATAGAATGTCGCAGCGTGGCCGAGTGTAAGGACGAGAAGTGAAACCGGCACTCGGGCGCACGCGCGCGCTCGGCTAGCCCGTAGACGAAAGAGAAGAAGGGCCGAATAGAACAGCCGGCCCGCATCAAGGGTGCTGTCTCTGTCTATCTCATTCCTCTACAATATATATATATATATATATATATATATATATATATATATATATATATACGGTGACGGCAGGGTGCGGGCCTAAGCAGGTTCGTTCCTAATAAAAAAGCTGCTGGTTGTTGGTTCAGCGAATTGATTACGAGCCAGTATTATTTTACGTAGAAACAGTCACTCACCTCCAAACGACGCAGATGCTTGAAGACTCCTTCCACTGAAGAAATGCGGTTATCATAAAGCTCCACTTTTATTAGGGACATTGTTTTCCTGAAAACGTCTGGCAATAACTCGCGGATACTGTTGTGCGATAACACGAGATAGCGGAGTTTCGGTAAGCCTGAGAGATATTGCTCGTCAATTGTCTCTATTCTGTTGCGGCTGAGATCCAGACGCAGCAATTCTGGGAGTTCCAGCATTCCTTGCAGACGTTTGATTGCGTTCCTTCGCACCAGGAGCGACTGAAGACCCTTTGCAGCATTCAAATCAACGGGGACACTTTGCAGTTCATTTCTATCCAGTACTAGACTCTTCAACGTTTTGATGGAACTTAACGCAGCTTTTTGAGACTTCGCGAAGGCCGCATTCAACGATGCGGAATCTCGAAATCGTGTGCTTTGTGAACCAGAAAGCCGGAATCTTGGTGACATTAATTTTCGTCAAGGAAAACGTCAGCAATTTAAGACCTTGTAGCTTTGCCATGTCCACGTGAAATTTGTCATCAGTGGCTAATGACTTGCAGTCAATGCTGAGGCCATCTACCCTTTGCAGGCAAGTACAGCGTTCAAGTACTGGGCAGGTGTAGTTTCTTCTAGGTTCGTAGTTCCTTCTCGGTTTTCTCCGTGCGTCCAGTAAGCACACCGTGAATGCGATTATGAGCACTAAGAGTAGCTTACGCATATTGTGAGGATTGCTTGCAGACCGCAGATACATTAGTCGAACTTTTTCTCTGCTCGAAAACTCTGCACGAATAATTAATAGGGCTCACCCTTCATTCGTGCCAAGCCGAAGGGGTGGGGCATGTTCTTGACACAGCTTTCACCAGCGTAGCACCGAACAGAGCACTCGTTGCGCACGTCTCGGACATGTTTTCTGGAGAGTCAATCACATCACAAATGGGCCATCTGCTTGCAGGACTAAATCTGGTGCCTTTATAAATCCGGCCGATCGCATTCGAAAAAAGTACGCCTAAGTTTTAAAATACCTCGGTCTCTGTCTGAAGACGTCAGTGTTGCAAGCGCGGCGGAGTATTCCGTGTATTTTACAGAGATCACATCGAAGCAGAGCTCAACGCCTTCAAGAACGCAGTTTTAGCAGCGCATTTGGACATTTGGGAATTCGATCAAGTTGCTTGGAGCAGAATCTTCAAGAACATCGTGGGGTGTCTTTTCTTTCCTTTGGACGGGAGCAGTTCGCTGACGCTATAGAAAACATAGCAACGTTGTCCGGAAGAGAGATGCGTCAGACCTCACTTTCGTGTGGCGGGCGCCGTCTTATTTGTCAGGCTCATATCCGTAAGAAAGGGGCGTGGAAGAGAGAACATCCTACGTGCCCCTTCTGGCGTCATTATGCAGCTTTTCTGGACACATAAAAATCAGCTTACTTCGCCGTCGCGGCACGAAACTGGCGCATTTTCAATGCAATGAGCGAGTCTTTCGCGAATAAATAAACGTGTTTGGCGAATGGGGAATAACGCACACCACAGAGTGTTCTTAGGAACCGAAATGCATGAAGCGACTCCAGCGATCGCTTTGCGGCAAACTGCGATTTTGTTCCCAGCGCAGTTAGAGGTTCTCAAATGGGTGTCTATGACAACGACGAAAATTTCGGCCGCTGTTTTGAGACAAAAATGATCACTGTGATAAAACAAGGACAGTTATCGTAATTGTCAGGAAATCATAAGTAGTCTTGACACTCAGCTTTGGATTCAAGCCATTCTCAACTTGCCGGAATTGGCGTTACATTTTTCCATAAAGCTTTCTTTATTTTTTTCTTTTCTTGAAACGCCATCCTACAACTCGGGAAGGCTGTGCTTGGGAGCTAGTTGGTAAAACATATTATATAAACTTAATACACGCTTGGCAAGAGACACCAGAATAGAAACACACTGGACGAAACACAGGCTAACAACTAGTTTATTGAAATCACACAATCATCACCGCGTAACGTAGTGTACTATCGTCGCGGCTGTGAGCGTTTTTTTGCGCACGGGAATTTGTGCACGGGAATTAAGGAGGGAAGATTGTGTGATTTCAAAAAATCAGTAGTCGGCGTTCGTCCTGTCTACTTCCTCTCCGGTGTCTCATTCCAAGCGCATTTTAAGTTTTCATAAGCGTCCTGGAAATGTGCATGATCTATTTATACATCCTCGCGTGTCACGAATGAAACATCGGCATTCGTATCCGGGTGTGTTGCACGTACGCGCACAGTGCGAGGAGTCACTGCGCCGTGATCGGTCAGAATCTTCGTACAGGAGCTGTCCTTTTTAAACCGCTGGCGACTCATCTCAACAGCATCCCGCATGCGGTGGCCGCCGATGGCAAAAAAAAAAAAAAAAAAAAAAAAAAAGCTTTCCGTTACGATTTATAGTCTCGCTCTAAACTTGTGCTACCTTTTTTCACTTCATTTAGTTTCTAACTTTCATATTGCATTTTCTAGCCCTCGACGCATACCATGGAGTTGAAGTAGGCATTTACAATTTATGCTTCATTCTTTTAAACAACCTAATAAGAACGCGCGAATAAATGATCCGCGTATTCAAAGATCTTTTGTGTTGTTGTTCGTATATTATGCATGAAATTTATCTGTGAGTTCTCGTTGTTTTCTTAGGATCTTCTCAGGTCCCTACTATCATTCAAGGCACAGTGAATGAAGGAAGCTTAGAGAAGCCATTGTGCTCCCCGGAATTTCTTCAGTGTGGTAGCCAGCTTCATCTAATGCGGATACTCAAAAAATAGTGTGCATTCTGCCAGACATACTTTGTCATTCTTTATGTGCATCCTCTGTTATTCACTTGTTTTCATATTTATTGTTGCTTGTGAACAGAAAAAAAAAATTCGGCCGATGCCAGGTCTTGTGGTAATCGGTTCCATGCGAAGCAATGAACGAGTTGTCTACACTGCATTTTTTCGCTATGAGCCAAGAAAATGCAGGATAGACGAGCGTTCGGCTTTGACCCAAGCGTTGACAGCTGGATCGACGTGTTTTAAAGTGATGGCGTTAAAGAGCTCGTTTCGCAGAAATTTCGTCGTCGGCGTCGTTGGTTGTGAGCGAAAAATCATCACCCTGTCCGTGACCGAAAAATCGAGGAAGATGCAAATAAAATAAATAATAAAAATATCCGAATCTGCGTGGCCAGCAGGTGTTCTACCACACAGCCACGCCTCTGCTTGGAAATAGAGTGCAAATAACTTCCTCTGCTTGGAAGTGCAGTGAAAAGCCCTTTCATTCTTCGCAAACGCAAGCATCCTTTATATAGGCGCCGCAATATAACATGTAATATCATGTGACCGCCACCGTAGCTCAGTGGTAGAGCATCGGACGCGTTATTCGAAGGTCGCAGGTTCGGATCCTGCCGGTGGCAAGTTATCTTTTCGTCCACTTTCATTTCTTCACATTTACATTACAATTACTTCTAATAGCTTCCCCTATACTTTCCTTGGCATCTTTGTCTGTTAGTTCTCATTAATACTATGTTTAACAAAGCAAACGAGCCCTTAAGTTTACAATTCCTTCCTTCATTCATAACGAGGGTCTCGTTCTGGCAGACTTGATGCCTTCAGGTGGTATGCGAGGGATTACTAGTCAGCTGTCCTCTCGTAATAAGATCACGTACTACGTGACGCCTACAGGCAAAAAAGAGTGTTCTACACTCGCCGTAATGGCAACAGGTGGCGCTGACTGACGCTCCCACGTTTAAGTACACATATATACCCCATAAAGTGGACGGGGAGATGACCGCCACCGTAGCTCAGTGGTAGAGCATCGGACGCGTTATTCGAAGGTCGCAGGTTCGGATCCTGCCGGTGGCAAGTTATCTTTTCGTCCACTTTCATTTCTTCACATTTACATTACAATTACTTCTAATAGCTTCCCCTATACTTTCCTTGGCATCTTTGTCTGTTAGTTCTCATTAATACTATGTTTAACAAAGCAAACGAGCCCTTAAGTTTACAATTCCTTCCTTCATTCATAACGAGGGTCTCGTTCTGGCAGACTTGATGCCTTCAGGTGGTATGCGAGGGATTACTAGTCAGCTGTCCTCTCGTAATAAGATCACGTACTACGTGACGCCTACAGGCAAAAAAGAGTGTTCTACACTCGCCGTAATGGCAACAGGTGGCGCTGACTGACGCTCCCACGTTTAAGTACACATATATACCCCATAAAGTGGACGGGGAGATGACCGCCACCGTAGCTCAGTGGTAGAGCATCGGACGCGTTATTCGAAGGTCGCAGGTTCGGATCCTGCCGGTGGCAAGTTATCTTTTCGTCCACTTTCATTTCTTCACATTTACATTACAATTACTTCTAATAGCTTCCCCTATACTTTCCTTGGCATCTTTGTCTGTTAGTTCTCATTAATACTATGTTTAACAAAGCAAACGAGCCCTTAAGTTTACAATTCCTTCCTTCATTCATAACGAGGGTCTCGTTCTGGCAGACTTGATGCCTTCAGGTGGTATGCGAGGGATTACTAGTCAGCTGTCCTCTCGTAATAAGATCACGTACTACGTGACGCCTACAGGCAAAAAAGAGTGTTCTACACTCGCCGTAATGGCAACAGGTGGCGCTGACTGACGCTCCCACGTTTAAGTACACATATATACCCCATAAAGTGGACGGGGGAGATGACCGCCACCGTAGCTCAGTGGTAGAGCATCGGACGCGTTATTCGAAGGTCGCAGGTTCGGATCCTGCCGGTGGCAAGTTATCTTTTCGTCCACTTTCATTTCTTCACATTTACATTACAATTACTTCTAATAGCTTCCCCTATACTTTCCTTGGCATCTTTGTCTGTTAGTTCTCATTAATGTAATATCCCAGTAATATTGCGTGGTACAAGCGTACATTGCCATTGGGCGTCACAACTTGTGACTAGCGCAATGACCCTCCTCCGGGCACCATCTTGAATTGCACAGAGCGCCACGCGTAGCATTAGTAAAGACTCTAGAGGGAAATCTGGGCCAAATAAGCGCCGACTACGAGAACACCGCCGTTACGCTACCATTGTGAATCAACCTATCAGTGTTTATTCAGTCAACTTAATACAAGAAATGGTTATAAAAGTATATGGACCATTAGCATGGGCGGCTATTTAGTGGTGCAATCTATTACATGAATATTTTATTACATGTCAGGAGCAGAGGGGCAGTTAGTATGATTATGAACCTATTACAAATACAACGACAGCGTAGACTCAAGGGTATATGTTATCTAATTAAGTACAATTAAATCACAATAAACACAAAATTCCTGCCATATTCTAAGCGCACAAGCAATAAAGAACATTGAAAGGCATACATTGTAGAAATACAGAAGATATGGATACTAGAAAACAATTAGAAGAATTTGTGCACAAAATTAACTGCGTTGAAGAATCGAAACAATCGAACTTACACCAGCACTGAAAAAGAAAGAAAGGCCTGCTAGGTTAGTCGTAAAGAGAAGTAAGCACGTTTATAACTTTGATTACGAACATGAATGATTTACAAAATGCATTTTACAAGTAAAATAAAGTTCTGTGAACGTTTAATTTCGAGTGGAATTG